>JASANB010000956.1:0-67500 GCA_030248155.1 Sabatieria punctata | reverse complement strand
TAATTGTTCGGCGTAGCGCAATTCACTTAATAGCTCGTTGGCCAAACCAAAAATGACCGGAGGACGGACGGCCACCATAATTGTTTATTCACATACACATAGGTAGAATCACAAGCAGTTTGGCTGGGTCAGGAGCATAGTTGTGATGCACGGAAACGCATTCAACCTAAATTAATAGTGTAATAAATAGATGGAACTGCAGATTTCTAGGCAGCGCGTGCAGGCATTTTAGGAAGGCTACGGTATGACTGCAGGCAATGCGCTTTCTTAGATCATTGATGAGGCTTTGTGACCGCTGACCAACATGACCCCCGTTTGAGTAACAGCTCGGGATCAATTAGTAATACTGGTTGTATAAACCAAGCCTAGGGCAATGACAAATGCGCATAACCACCAAGCCAAATCAACATTAATCTACAAGAAATAATAATACTGCTGTCAGTCATGTAAAGGCTGTCCATACAAAATGTTTGTCGCGCAAGGTAAGCAGAAATTATTAGAAAGGTCAACGGGTATTGACCTATCTGGTGAACACCGGCCGGCCGGCCGGCGTAATTGCTCGGCGCGCGCTGCACGCTCTTTATTGTTCGGCGGCAACTTTAAACTGGCTGCTGGTAGGCGGACCGGCCAAGCAGGGCGCTGGTCAACTGCCTGGCCGGTGTTGTGCAAATTTCTGACTCCCTACAATTTCTGACCCCCCCCTGTAGGATGGGAGTCAGTTATTGTTGCAAATATGTGACTCTCTAGCATTTTTCCTTGCAAATTTCTAACTCCCCTTTGCAGAAACAATATACCTGTGGCCATATATGGGCCGGGGGGTAAGGGGGGTATACCCCTCGGTCGGCCATACCCCCTCGGCCGGCCATACCCCCCCCTCGCCCACCCACCCCCCCCTCCCGGAGGGAGGAAATTTTCGCTTATTTAAGGCAAAATAGGCGTTTTTGGCCTTTTTTCGGGGGACCCCCCCCCCCCCGAGGTCTCAACCCCCCCTACCCCCCCCCTCCGGATTTTTCCGGCCCATGTATGCCTGTGGCTGTCCTTTACCCTTAATCCCCGACAAGAAATGAACACTGTCGTGTTCTTGGACAACAGACAGGACTTAGTAGATTTTTTATAAAACACAACACAAACCAGTTAGGTGAATACCAAAGCAAAACAATGATCAAGGAAGTGAATGTTACAAAAGAACGCATACAGTATCAGAAGCTGTGCGCCTTGTCACCTCCCCAATCCGTTTGAGCTTTCCCGTATTGATGAACAGAGTGACAACACGAGAACTTCTTGGGTTTGGTCAAGCGTGGTGAACGACGATGAGAACCAGATCCGAATTGAGATTCTTTCAGAACTTGGCGATTTGAGCGTTTAGGCTTGGGCTCACTGTGAAACTATTGACAGCACTGATCATTCGAACAACCAATTCGCTACCTTTTGATTGGAAGGATGTGAAACTGCTGGAAATACTAGACCCATGCGCAGTCATCCTCCGTCAAGCGAAAAAAGTCATTTAGGAAGAGCAAGAGAGAGAAAGTGCAAATAAAACAACAGCTCGGCTGACAGCACAGGCTAACCGGGCGGCCGGCCAGGCAGTTGACCAGCGCCCTGCTTGGCCGGTCCGCCTACCAGCAGCCAGTTTAAAGTTGCCGCCGAACAATAAAGAGCGTGCAGCGCGCGCCGAGCAATTACGCCGGCTGGCGGGCCGGTGTTCACCAGATAGGTCAATACCAGGTCAACGTAACAGGCGGTCGTTTCTGCACTACATAGACATAGCCGTCATGGACGAGCGCCGTAGCGTTTTGCATCGTTAGCACAGTATCCATAGCACTTCCCTCTAGCGACTTTGTGAATGACGGCAGTCGATGGCCGCTCATTCACGGCCGGCCGTTTGCCTCCGGTCATTTTTGGTTTGCCCAATGAGCTTTTAAGTGACCCACACTACGCCGGACAATTGGAGGCCGGCCGGACGACTACAGGCGAAGGGAATAAATTTTAATTCGACGAACAGAGCGTCGACGAACCGAACAGTCGACCAACCGAACAGTCGACGAACGGAGCGTCGACGAATTGAAGTCGACGAATGGAGCGTCGACGAACCGAAGTCGTCGAACCGAACCCAACCCCCAGAAGTTACCCCAACACCCCATTTTAAGTCCCAACTCTGATTAGTGCACTAGAAATTAGATTTTGAAATTTCGGTCCCATAGTTAAGCGGACCGATTTTCAGAGGGCTATATTCAAGCGTGGAGCGTCGAATCGTTACATCCTTTGCGGTGGTTATATAACCTATCGAGAAGTGTTAGACCTCCAATCTTTGAGGCCTCTACGCCATCCTTTTGATTTTGGGTCTGAATAAGCAACGGGCCAAGACTCGATCGAACTCTCTTAAGTTAGAGCAACCGACATTCTAATTAGGAAGGCGAAGAGGTGTTAGTAGCAGAGGAAGAGGAAGAGGAGACAGTCAGTGGCTCTACGCTAAAACTGATGATGCAAGCGTTCGCCGACAAATTGCCCACACTCATCAATCGTGACATGATCGACCGAGCGGCGGTCGATTTCGTCACCAACCTCAACACCAAGCCGAACCGGAAGAAACTGTGCCAGGCGTTGTACGGCGTCAAGCGGACGCGTCTCGATCTCCTTCCCTTCTACAGCAGACTGGTGGCCATTCTGAAGCCGGTGATGCCGGACCTCGGCACCGAGCTGGTGCAGAATCTAGTGGGCGAGTTTCGCATGCACTTGCGTCGCAAGAACCAGCTGCATCTGGAGTCCAAGGTGAAGGCGTGTCGTTTTCTGGGCGAACTGACCAAGTTCCGCATCTGCCCCAAGTCGGAAGCGCTGCAGTGCTACAAACAACTGCTGTTCGACCTGCGACACCACAACATCGACATGGCCTGTGCACTGCTCGATTCCTGCGGCTACTTTCTGCTCCACTGCGCCGACAGTCATCAGAAGACCAAAATTCTGCTAGAACAGATGATGCGGAAGCGCGAGGCGGCGGTGGGACTGGACCAGCGCTACCAGCTTATGATCGACAACGCCTTCTACTCGTGCAACCCGCCTGCTGCCGGACAGATCCACAAGGTCGAACTGCCCCCGCTGCAGCAGTACATTGAGAAGCTGCTCTTCAAAGACCTGAGTAGAACCAGTGTGGAGAAAGTTCTCAAGCAGATGCGCAAGGTCGATTGGACTGATGTCGAGATGGCTGACTTTTGCTTGCAGTATGTGCTCTGCTTCTTTTTGCTCCGTATGGGCCACTGATTTCGATTCAAATTAGGCCATTAAGGCACCAGTACTATTTATCGGAAAATTTCTCGCTTACATGACTTGGTATCACTGGATGCCTCGAAAGTAGTGGTGCTGTATACATACATACAGTGCCGTACCAAGGATTTTGCAAAAGGAGTGTAAGCCTTCGAAAACGCATTTGAAAGGCATTCTGAGTTTTAGTACATAATTTAGTGATTTCTCATATTTTTGACCAATTCTTTTTTCACATTATCTACCACGCTACTGACTGTATCTACGTTCGTGTGATGAAAGTGGTGGTCCCATAATGGCCTGTCTGATGTGATATCTGTAAAGTAATGGTACCGGCCACTGGTTTCAGTTGTCTGTGTGCTCCGTGGAAACTGCGCTACAACTGCATTCAGTGGCTGGCGAGTGTATTGGCCGGACTGATGTATTACCACGATTGGATCGGCAGTTTCGTAATCGACGCTCTGCTTGAGGACTTTCGCATCGGTCTTGAGGTTCGTTCTCCAGACTTTACGAGCGTTTTTGACCGAACACCGTTATTTCAGGTCAATCACCCGAGACTGAATCAACGTCGCATCGCTGGTCTCAAGTACCTGGGCGAAATGTACAATTATCGGGTGGTCGACTCGGGGATTATATTCTCTGTGCTTTACAGTCTCATTACTATGGGAGTCAGTTTCGACCCCAAATTCCCCAGTCCCGTTGACCCGCCTGAGCACCTATTCCGGTAATAATTCATTTCTTTGTGGCAGAGTTATAGTCGGTTAGTTAGGCACTTAAAACATACATTGGTATTATCTCTGCAAAGTATTCCCCATCACAATAGGGAATATATTAATAACGTGGGTTTGTTGGTGTCAGTATCCAAGATGTAAAGAATAGGATATCAACTTTAGCTCCAAACCCCAACTAGCCAACAAACCCACCCCGCGCAAAGGCAATCGCCACGGCACTGCTGAATGCGTCTGAGTCGTGTGCATCTTGTCTTGCGCTTATGGCTTACTAACGCCAGTTGTTTTCTGTTCTACGGATCGATTCTAGGTCAAAATGCCCCCCGCCATGGATCCACTGAATAAGGGTCCCCACCACCCAGATAGGCAAATCTGAGCCTGAGCCAAAGGCTCATGCCGCGGTTGCAGTTCGTTTATACATGTGTTGTATGATAGAATAAATGAACTAAATTTTAGATGTACCTATTGCACCATATTTGTACTCAGTCACAAATCTTTTCCATATTTTTATTATTTTGGACTGAAAGAAAAAGCATTTAGTAGGTAAATAGTATACCGCAAAATTATCTTAAAGAAATCAAAAGAATATATGTCAATCTACAGTACAGCCCAAAAAATGTCCACCGCCCGTTTTCGAACTTTACTCAAACGATTTGTTCTCAGTCATTTGTTTATCCATTTGGCTCAAATTTTCAGGATTAATTACGAATATAACTGGGTAGATACTGTGCAAGCTTGGTGAGCAAATTCCAACCTGTTCTGATTTTTTGATGCAAAAACTAAGAATCCAGATGGTTCACAGAAACTTCAAATTTTTCGTTAATTCAAAGAATATGGGTCTGAAATTTGCAGGAATGATTGATGTTGCAATTGGGCATAACATACTGAGTGGGTAGCCCTATTGAATGAAAGGTGAAAAAGTTAGGCATGTGCAATGGCGTAGCTGGGAATCCAACCCAGCACCTTTGGATTACCAGTCCAGTGCTCTAACCACTAAGCTACACACCGATGCCAGACTAACACCTTAAACTCAGTATTTGAGAAAGCTAGCCAGTAATGAGGAGCGGGTAGAAGCCACAAACATAAAACTCAAGCTGAACTAGTGTAGCCAAATTGAATGAAAGGTGAAAAACTTAGGCATGTGCAATGGCGTAGCTGAGAATCGAACACAGCATCTTTGTATTACCGGTCCAGTGCTGCAGCTCAAAGGGCTCTAAAATTGGAGAATTTAAAAAACGTGACAAAACGTCACTTTTCTTCATAAAACTGGTGAAATGATGAATCTGAAAATTTTCGATTTTTCAAAAACACTGTGGGGAAAGTTTCTATCATGTGCAATAGAGTTCAAATATCACGTCCAAATTCCCAAATTTTGCTCCCATTGGAGCTACACGGCTGCCAACTCAGTATGTTATGCCAATGGCAACATCAATCATTCCTGCAAGTTTCATAACTATAGTCTTTGAAATGCCGAAAAAATTGAAGTTTGCATGGACCTCTTAGTTTTTTGGTAATAAAACCGGAACGATTTGGAATTTTCGCACCAAACTAGCGCAGTGTCCACCCAGTTGTATTGTTAATCAATCGTAGAAAGTTGAGCCAAATCGACAAACAAATGACTGAGAACAAATCTGTTGAGTAAAGTTTGTAAATAGAGGTGGACATTTTTTGGCCCATACCATATTTTAGTGAGGAACAACATAAATATTTTTATCAATATAAAAGATTGGTTGAAAAGTCACAGTTCCTAATTACAGCTTAAGCATCACTGACTCTGTATATGGTAAACAGTCTGTAGACCTCCACACCAGGTTATGATGTCATTTTTTTAGGTTATGATGTCCTAAGCTCTCAGCTTACCCCCATTCTTTCTTGTGGAATGATGTCGTTTATGGAATATCATTCAGTTTATATTATAAGTATACAAATGTTTCAAGGAATTTCAGGCTATGGCGTTCCACTGAAAATTAAGTAGTGCTCTTTAATATCATCTTTGTCTTTCCGTATTTAACCCATGACAATGAGTTTTTGGGGCAATCCGAGTATTATTATGTCAAGAATCACTTCTTTTCTAGACATAGAATGCATTTGCTTGCAATGAAAACTATGACCAACCATACAGTATGTAGATCGATCTTTGCTATTGTATCTTTTAGCAACAGAAAATCACTTGTTCTACTAGATGTAACGTTTGGCCAGGGACATACTGTAATCAACTCTGTGGTATCGCTTTTCCATGTAATTGTTTTGCGCAATCGACCTTATCAGTGGCAAGCGTTGTTGTCTGGTTGGTCACGACCCTTATTCAACAGCCATCAATCTAAGCTCTGCAAACTCCAAAATCTAGTTCTTTTATTCGATCATAAAATTTACACTGCCTGCATAAACGAAAAACGGTTGAAGCGAGCTGGCTACCGGGGCATGAGCCTTAGGCTCAGATTTGGCCATCTGGGTGGTCGGGACCCTTATTCCATGGCGGGGGGCATTTTGACCTAGAATCGATCCGTAGAACAGAAAACAACTGGCGTTAGTAAGCCATAAGCGCAAGACAAGATGCACACGACTCAGACGCATTCAGCAGTGCCGTGGCGATTGCCTTTGCGCGGGGTGGGTTTGTTGGCTAGTTGGGGTTTGGAGCTAAAGTTGATATCCTATTCTTTACATCTTGGATACTGACACCAACAAACCCACGTTATTAATATATTCCCTATTGTGATGGGGAATACTTTGCAGAGATATCCCTCCCTTTACACGAGACACCATACCCCATGAGTGAGAAGGTTTAGGGAAACCCCTAGTTAACTTCAAAATACAAAAACGTAACAGCACCAGTACTAAGAAACTTTTTCTTGTTTCCCTTGACCCCAATTGTATGCATTTCCATGATGGGATAACTTAACAGCACATCTTGTCTAATTTTTATCATGATGCATGATGGTAGGGTACTTCTCACTGAATTACATACTGTCGTTTAAAAATTTTTGTTTAAATTTTATCACGATGGTACTTCTCACTAAATCACATACTGTCGTTTGAAAAGTTAGTTTAAATTTTACCACTATGCTACCTCTCACTGGATTACATACTGTCATTCGAAAATTTTTTAAAATTTTTATCACGATGCTACTTCTCACTGAATCACATACTGTCGTTTGAAAATTTTCTTTCAATTTTACCACAATGCTACTTCTCGCTGGATTACATACTGTTGTTTGAGAAGTTTTCTTTAAATTTTATCACAATCGTACTTCTGGCTGGATTACATACTGTCGCATAAAAATTTCTGTCAATTTTACCACAATGCTACTTCCCCCTGGATTACATACTGTTGTTCGAAAAGTTTTGTTTAAATTTTATCACGATGCTACTTCTCACTGAATCACATACTGTCATTTGAAAATTTTGTTTAAATTTTACCACCACACTACTTCTCACTGGATGCCATACATGTAACAGCTCATCCGCCGAAGGGGGGGTTGGGCACTAAAAAACGCTCAAAAATCGGAAAAATGGCAATTTCTTGGCTGAAAATCGTAAAAAATCGCTAATTTGGGCTGAAATACAGCTAAAAAGTGCTGTTTTGCAGGCGATTTTGGCAATTTTTGTGTCTGAAATTGTAAAAAATTGCAAAAATTTGCTCAAAAAATTACTTGCCAGAAAAATCGGAGGGGGGGGGTCGGCAAAACCACATCGGGTTGGAGGGGTCCCCCATCCGGGGGGTCTGGCCTAAGTCGGGTGGGGGCAGACCCCCAGACCCCCTGTTATATGTAAGTTACATACTGTCATTTGAAAAGTTTTGTTTAAATTTTATCACAATGGTACTTCTAACTGAATCACATACTGCCGTTTTTTAAAATTTTCTGTAAAGTTACAGCCATACATGGGCCAGGGGGTAAGGGGGTTTACCACCTCGCCTGCCCATACCCCCTTCCCCAGCCCCCTCCCAGAGGGAGACAATTTTCCCTTATTTAAGTATTTAAGGCAATATAGGCGTTTTTTTGGCTTAAATACAAAAACCACCCTATCTTCAAACGGCCATAGGTCAAGTTCAGGAGTAGGTGGACAACTCCACCCATTCTTGCATTGAAGGGTACAATAAGCTAATATAACCCTGAAATTTTTAAGATGCCACTCCTTCCCTCACTCCGCAATAAATTCCGCCAAAATCGAAAAATTCGATCGAAAATAACTCAAAAACCAAAAACATTACAGAAAAACTAAAAGCACCAACAGATTACCCGCAAAATGGCGAACATTTTGATATAAAACATAAATCCAAAACACCCAAAAAACATGTAAAAAACTCGAAAAACTGTAAGCAAAATTCAAACTAGGACAATTCCGTCCCGCGAACAAAAATTTTTTCAGGTCCTCAATTCAAAACCAATAAATGGATTTCCCTGAAAATTTCAGAAAACGTACAACCCAACAGCCTCTACAACTTCTGCAGAAACCAGCCAGATCGGTTCACACATGCAAATGTTACAGCTAGATAAAATCGGAAAAAATACAAAACCACCCTATGTTCAAACAGCCATAGCTCATGTTCAGGAGTAGGTGGACAACTCCACCAATTCTTGCATTGAAGACCATAACAACCTAATATAACCCTGAAATTTTCAAAGATACCACTAATTCCCTCGTCGGGCAATTAGTTGCGCAAAAACTGAAAAATTGCATCGAAAATAACTCAAAAACTAAAAACACTACACAAAAACTAAAAACACCATCAGATTTCCCCCAAAATGGCGAACATTTTGATATAAAACACGAACCCAAAAGACCTAAAGAAGCATGTAAAAAACTCGAAAAACTGCTAAAAAAGTGACCCCGAGGATCACCCCCCTCACAAAAAATTTTTTTTGAAGTCCTAAATCCAAAACGAATGACACGATTTTCCAGAAAATTTCACAAAAGATAGAGCCCAAAAAGTTATATAACTTCTGCAGAAACCAGCCAGATCCGTTCACAAACGCAAAAGTTACAGCTAAAAGAAACACCCAAAAATGACCCCTTTTTGGCACAAAATACGACAAAAAATAAAAACCTGAGCATAATAGAGGAAGCGCATTTTCCGCCCCACCACACGATGTCTAAGAATCTTTATAGACCGAAAATGACCAACAAACCCCTGTGAAGCGCAAACGCGCTTCCCCTGATAAGGGTAGGGTAGGGCTACCATCATACACCAGCATTTGGGATGAGGTAGAATTTTGAAATTCTAATTGTGGCGGGTAATTCAAAAGTCCGATTTTTTGCTAAAGTCAAGGTTTTCGGCTTATTTTTCGTTAAAGTAAGCTTTTTTTGAGTATATACGTTTACGTGCTTGTGTGGATCGCTAGTGTGTTGCTCCTGCCTTAAGTGCCTGACTATTACATTATTGTTCTAGGATTCGTCTGGCCACCACTCTACTTGAAACGTGTGGCGAGTACTTTAATCAGGGCTCCAGCAAGCGCAAACTGAACTGTTATCTGACTTACCTGCAGCGCTATTACTGGCAGAAGCGCTCGGCCGCTGACGTCTGGAGCTCCGAGCGCCCGTTTCCTCTTGAGACCGAAAACCAAATCAGAGACTTGGTGGAACGTCTGCGTCCTAAACTCGATCCGTTCGACAACCTCGAACAGGCAGAGGCGGCCGTTAAGGAAATAGAGGAGTCCTACAAGGACAAGGTTGGTTTTTGAGAGTTTTTATTAACACTACCTACTACTTATTTGCTGCGAAGCAATTTTTAGCACTATGTATTATCTGCTTTGTTCTTAGATAGAGGAGGCCCTCAAGTTTCTTCCCACTGACGATCAGCCAGTTATGGACGACGAGGAGCAGGACGAGGGTTTGCGTCCCATCGACGAACAGGAAGAATTGGATTACGTCGGCTCCAGTCAAGAACCGTATACTTTTTCGCCTTTTCTAGTCACATTTGCTAGGTTCCTGTATAGGGAGGCAGACATGGGCTAGCATTTCGGCTGATGGGGGGTAGAATTTTCAATTCCTGAGGGGGGTAGGAGCGCCTGATGGGGGTGGTAAGCCAAAAAGTCCGATTTTTGGCTAAAATCAAGGTTTTTTGGCTTATTTTTCATTAAAATAAGTTAAAATTAGCTATTCTGAGCTCATTTACGCCTATTCCAGGCATATTTTTATCATAATTTTCTGTACAAAATTCTTCCCAAAAATTCCTGATGGGGGTAGCGGCCGGCTGATGGGGGGGGGGTAGATCAGAGCCTGATGGGGGCCAACCCCCCTCAGCCCCCCCCTTTGCCCATATCTGTAGGGAGGGACTGTCAAATAGTTTTACATTAGACACGACGTTATTGTAACGGTGCCATTTGTTCACGCTTTTAGTGGTGCAATCGGTATCGGCCCCCCTAGATAGTGTATGGTGACGGTAACAGTGTGTCCAAATATGCCTGACTTACGTAAAGGCTGGCTTAGACAGTTAAGATGTATTTATACTCGTTTCGAAAAACGTCGGTCGCCGACATTTCTGCCGTTTAAAGCATGAACGCACCCAAACGCAGCACGACAACTTGCGCCGCCGACAAAACTCGATAAAAATGTTCTTCGATGAGTTGAACGGCTTTGTTTAAGCGGCCTTTTTCGTTGAATATTCAGTGGTAGAGAGAGGACTGTGTAAATGATATTGTCAAAACAACCAGTAGAATAATGCAGGGTAGTTTATGCCGTTCTTTCGGTCGCCGACGAGGAAATGTCGGGAAGCGATATTTTTTGGCATCAGTATGAATGGCAAAAAGCCTATGAATAGGCCTTTAAGGCAGCAGACTGTCCATTCTAGAGGTGGTGGCGAGAGTCAGGACAGGATTCCGTCGGTGGAGCCGGAGGGAGAAGTCTACGACGAGCAAGAGGAGCGCCTGCACGTGCACACAAGACAAGCGGCCAAAGAACAGGAGGATGACGACTTCCTGAGTGCCTTCGACAAAATGATGGCCGACAGTGTGCAGCAGCGCTTGCAAGAGAACGTGCCTCAGCCAGACTTCGTGGCTCCGGCCAATGCTAAGGCCAGAATTGAGCGCAGAGCCAAGTTCGGTAAGATTATTTAATTTCGAAATATCTTTGTACCAAGCAATTTGCATGCACTCGGGCAGTTGACCTGTACGTACTTAGGAGTGGTGCATTTGGTGCCATTTCTGTAGTGACTATCAGCCCTATGGTATCAGTGCCATAGGCCTGGCAGTCACGTCGTTGGCTCAGTGGGTAGCTCGCTGTCTCGAGTCACGGTGGCCTCTGCATCCCTAGCGGCTGTAGTGGGTTCGAAACCAGTCTGACTGCAATTAGACTTAGCAAAGCCCCACACAGACCACCGAAAGCTGGTGAATGGATACCAACTGGATCTGCCATTGCACCGAAGCCGCTCCACAAAAGCCTGCCGCGTTGGAGAAGAAGATCAATGACGTCAGAAGCTGTCTGAGAGACCAACTATGCTGGAGCCTTGTTGCATACCAGCGGCCGTCGGGAGCTGACAGCATCCTGACGTCAACACGTCGGGCGCTCTCTTAGTGACCGGCACCCAGCATCATGGCTAGGGTGTGGCTGGCAGTGAAAGAAGGACAAACGTCCGAGATGACGAATTACGGGGGTTGCAAAATGGACCACGAGTCTGATCGTAGGCCGTAAGGCACATAGGATCGGATTGGCCTGACCGTATCAATTGTGTTTCAGTGGTGGAAGAGGAGCTGGAGGAGGAGCAACGAGCGTCGCCCGAGCTGGAGCCAGAACAGCTGCCGCAGAAGAGCATGAACTTTCTGCTCATGACCAAGGGAAAAGGAAACAAACCGGCGCTAAAAGCTGTCAAGGTTAGTCGTTGTTTTCTCATTAGCACCGCCTCCTTGCCTGCGTTGTTTAGTTTTGTTAAAACCATACATGTAACAGGTCATCCGCCGATGGGGGGAGGGGCGTTGGGGGGGTCTGAGCCAAAATTTAAGGGGAGTGGGGTGGGCACTAAAAAACGCTCAAAAATCGAGAAAAATCGCAATTTTTTGGCTAAAAATTGCCAAAAAACGCTAATTTGGGCTGAAATACAGCTAAAAAGTGCTGTTTTGCAGGCGATTTTGGCAATTTTTGTGTGTGAAAGTGTAAAAAATTGCAAAAATTGGCTCGAAAATTTACTTGCCAGAAAAATCTGAGGGGGGGTCGGTGAAATCTCGGGGGGTCCCATCCGGGGGGGGGGGTCTGGCCTAAGTCGGGTGGGGGCAGACCCCCCAGACCCCCCTGTTACATGTATGGTTAAAACAGCGCTAACTATGGTTGTTTGCCTGTTTTCAGGTGGAGTACGACTCAGATCTGGCGCAGATGTGGCGAGACAGAGAAGAGGCTGAGTTGCAAGAGAAAGAGAAACTGAAGGAATTGACGCTGAACATGTCACGAAGACAAGAACAGGAGGAGTTGGCTGGTGAGTCGCCCAATCGTTAAACATTACTGTCGGTCGTGTAAAGAGTAAATTGTCTCCTGGTTGGGGTGCAAATACGTGCCGGTGCTGATTTAGACCAGTTAGGTTAGTTGCAGAGGCAGAGCAATCGTTGCGCAGTGCGTTCGTTTACCCCAACCGTCCGGCACACGACGAGCGGCGGCAAGGCGGCAGCAGACCGTTCAAGCATCAGAAAGGCGCCCCGTTGCCGACGCAGCTGTTTTCGGGCACTTGGCAATGACAAGAGTGACACGCGTTGGTTTTATACGTTTGTACTGCGGCTGAGACGTGGTTCAGTCCTCTCGAAGAAAACCGTTTTACTAGTCCGCAAATGGATTCTGCGACCAGTGATTATTATTTTTGTTGTAAATCTGTCTTGGTTGGTTTACATCCATTAGCAGAAATCTGGCCGGCAAAGGTTAACGGGATTATCATCTGGCTTCTAATAGAATAAAGAGCTCTTGTACCGATTGAAAAGAGATTCGGTTTGGTGTGTTTGTTCGTTCGTTCGATTCGGCCGTTGCCGTAGCTCTCGTGTCCGCACTGCGTCATGCCGTCTGCGGTTTCTGCCGCTTGCTTAGTTTTGGTTTTGGCTGTTTTTGTCGTTACTCATGCCGCTGGACCCATCTCTGAGCAAAGGCGCAAAGGTGACTTTCTTTAATTGTGCACTTGTGAAGTGAAATGGCATCGGTCAAGTTCAAAAATGCTTGGTCTTGCATAGTACTAGGGTAGGTTGTGCATGACAGGAAGTATTGGAGAACAAACCGATGCCGAAAGTTCTTTGGAAGAACAGAACTGCTTTAGAAGAAAAGGTGAAGCAGTCTTCGAACCGTGCGCGTATGTTTATTCGCTTTCGAAAAGCGCTGTCACCTGAGGCCAGCGTAGAGTTTCGGTTGAGAAGACCGAAAGCCAGAATTGCCGACGATGCTTTGTTGACCATCTGCCAACTGATACCCAGCAGTGAGAATCAACCGGTCAAAATCATGATAGTGTGTGAACCGCCTCCGGAATTGGAACAACTTGCCGAGGGTAAGTGACAGGCTACGTACGTACATGCACTGTACTTGCACGCACGTACAACCAAAACTTGACGTAATTTCTTCAGAACCACTGAAGAAAAGTCTGGATTTGAGCGGCGCACCAAGTGGCATTCACATCAGATTCGGTCGACGGAACGAGGAGTCGATGGCGCGTTCTGCTCGTGGAGAGAAACCGTACTTGCGATTTGGCCGAGACGGACAGGATTTAGCACACGTGGTGCGCTTTGGCAGGTCCGATCAGGAGCTGATTGACTGTCGCAAAACTAGAAACCGACCGTACTTTCGTATTGGGAAAAGGTCGGACTGCTAGGCATTCTTTTCGGTTAAACGGTTAGGGAAATAACAACAGCTTCAATTTGTACCAGGTGCCATTTAGGGTACCGGTACCATGTAATGATAACCGGCACCATTATGATGTTATTATTTCCGTAACTGTTCAAGCAATGCATGTTGGTTTGTTGTGCACGGGCTGAATAAAAGAGTTGATTGAATAAGCCAAGAATAAACACCAAGGCTTGATACTGACTGTTCCCGCAAAAAGGTATCACAACCGCAGTTCTGTAGTAAGGTACATTGTATGAACTATGAACACATTGTCCTGTGATTTTGGTGCCAAAAGTACCGTATACGAACGAACTTTTATCGCCCAACCAACACAAAATAAAAATAAGAGTTAGCGTAAAAGCCCTCTGCACAGTTTCAACGGTATTTACATCCTTGAGTAAATAGGGATTCCACACAGGCGTGGCATATTCGAGCCGCGACCTTACGTAAGTTTTGTACATCTGTAGTAGGAATGTATAGCTTTCAAAAGCAGGCCCAAGCGATTTGCACAGTTAGTTTTTGGGAGTAGATTGGTTTAAAATTGACAACAACACAACCGTCAGGTCATTTTGGGCTTCTTACCAATCTGGCAGTGTATGGCTTCAACGCAGTTGGCTCCAACGATGGCGAAGTTTGTCGCCAATGGCGACAACAACAGCGGTAAGAAATTCTTTGCAGCTGAAAGCCAGTTGTTTTTCTTTCACAAATAGGGTGCGGTTCCTTTCAATTTCTTGCTTTCAGCCAATTGTCGCCGCCACCGTTCGACCAAAAAATTCTTTTCATCTCCGCGCCCACAACAGTATACATCAGCCAGCGGCACGCCGCGTCGTTGCGTCCTTTGTGTTTTTCAATTTGGCGCGTCGTCAGTGCCCAGCAAAAGTGCAACACAAATGCAACCAAAATTGCCCCCGAGTATTTTTGCGACTAAAACTACGGTGCGTTGCAAATGTAGTGATTTAGCGAGTGTTGACAGTGCGTTGCCTTTCTAAATTAACCGCTTTAAACGTCTGAAATAGGGATGCAACCGAAGTTCGGTATTATTCGGTATGAACCGAATAATTCGGTTACTAGTACTATTCGAATTCGGTATTTTTCAAACCGAATAATACCGAATATTGTAAAACCGTTAAAATTACACAGTTTTGCTTAAATTTCTGCAGAAATCACCTAGATATTTCTTCTTTTACATCTCTCTGCTCATTTCCTATGCTAATATTTTGGCAAAACAAAGACTATTCATACAAAAAATTGATGAACTTCACGGTTTCACTTCATAATAAACATCAATATTCAGTTAGCCTTTCTAGTACCCAGTAGACTACGTTGTTAGCTTTCCACTTCTTTACCCAAGCGTTTGTTTTATGTACCCCACCTATCTTTTCAAACGATTCATCCAATAAGTTGTATGCCTAAGCTGAGCTGCCAGCTCCGGTGCTTCCAGTAGTAGTACTGGATGCTCCCGTCCTCCAACTTTCTATATGCGTCTTTGTGATTCGCGCGTAAATATCCTCCTGTTATCTGCCATATGGCGGATAATTGAAAAGGCCCATTCGTCCAACAACGCTGTCAAACCCAACTTTTAGCTTTACTTTTTTAGGTTTACGCTAGGCTCAGGCGTAGGGGAAGTTTTTAATAAAATCTTCGCCATGCGGCGGATAATAGGAGGATACATATGCGGACGTGCCTTTGTGCTGTGACTTCACATGATTAATCAGCGCACTTTTGGCCTGACTCGCACCTCTTGAAATTGTAAGCTTGCAAATCTTGCACTGGTCGTTGCTGTCAGCAGGGCTGACGGTAGAGAAGGACCAAAAGGGCTTGTTTTAGTTATAGGCATGTATAAATCTATAGCATTCAAACAATACGTCACTCTCTACATCTCTTTTTTAGCATCAAAAAGTTTAGCAAAAACAAGAAATATTAGCGAGACAGTAAAATTTTGCAATTGCGCCAGCGAATCATCAATATTCGGTATAATTCGGTCTTATTCGGTTCCGAAATTCCGCTTCGGTATTCGGTATTTTTGTATTCGGTTGCATCCCTAGTCTGAAACAGTGCGCACTTAAAACAGTGTAAATTGCATGGAATATAATGTGTTTGTTTGAAAGGTTTTTGTTAATGTACCATTTCGATTTCGAAGTGCAGAATAAATTTGCTCCAACAGATCCAAGAATACACATCTAGTTACTCGAACGAGCTAAGCTGAGACTGAAGAGAAACACATGCTGTTAATCAATTCTGTATACTGGTATCATCAGCTCAGCGTATTTGACAGTTGACAAGACCTCCGCATCGCGCTACAGTTGCAAAAACTCACTAAATGGTTAATGGTTTCGTTTCCTTGTGTCGCGTAGCGCAGAAAGTAGGGCAAGAAAACGTAAAGCAGAAGAATATTTTTAAAATGAGGCGGGCCTGGATGTATACAACCACAGTTACATACCAACTACTCTTGATTCGGTATACCGTACCGATACCGAAAAGATACCTACCGATTCTTTGGATATCTACCGAATAAATGCATACCGATTCCTGGAAATTTTTAGAAATACCGATACCGGGTATACCGATTAATTTTACAATACCTGGGTATTTTGGATTCGGTAATTTCATAGAGTTTACACTGAAAAATGGACTGTTATTAATACGAGCCTGTATGTACTGTACCGTACATTATGCGCTCACAGACGCTGATGAATTTCTACGTATACACTATGATTGAATTACTGTGCAACAACAACATACATTGTAGGACATGCCAACAAATATGGTAGACGCTTTCTGAGGGTGAGGACCCCGGACCGACCGACTAAAGGTGGGTTCACATAGTCGGTTGGCGTCGGCAACGCCATCGGCAAAATATCGGGGCCGAGCGTCGGTATAGCGGTGGAGAAAGACTGGGTTAAAACGCAATTCACATAGTCTCTTGTCGGCATCTGGAACCGGCCGGCCTACCTGATAATTACGGTATTTTGACGCCTCAAAAGTCTACACTACGTCGTTTGGCACGCTTGCAAGTCCTACAGCGGTCATGAGCAGATTCCGACGGAAGACTTGAGGGGGCTGATTGAATCGGAAATCGTAGCTCGACAGCTCAGACATGTTGCTCGCTTGATGGCCGACCCCACTCGTAAGAAACGGCAGCAAAAGGAACGTGCACCCCAACGCATACTGCACGGAAGCGCAAACATGCCGGGTATGCAAACACCCCATGGTCCGTGGATGCTTCCGATGGACATACGAACTGCGGGAAAATTAGAGGTTTGCTTTCGCAGACTCCTGGACAGACTGCGCCACATTGGTAGCAGATACAATCACTACAAATTGGTTGCAATCACTATGCACCGACCCGGTCATTTCACTGCCGTCATAAAACGTCCGGATGGGGTCTACTATTTTGACGGATTGGCGAGCTCTCTGAGAAAAGAGCAAATCGGTGACTCCAGTTCATTGCCTGCTCAATTTGCTCTCTACTTTCTGGTCCCTGAACCAAACAATTGATCCAACAACAATTAATTTGGGTGCTTTGAATTTATTAAAATCAGTCAAAGAACAGGTTTAGTTTCGGTTCCACAACTCAAAATACGTACCGCATATCGGTGCAGCATTACGAATCCTTCGCTAAAGATAACGTCATACATGTAACAGGTCATCCGTCGAAGGGGAGGGGGGTTGGGTGGTCTGGCGCCGGCCGGGGGGTCTGAGCCAAAATTTTGGGAGGGGTTTGGGCACTAAAACGCTCAAAAATCGAAAAAATTACAATTTTTTGGCTAAAAATCGCCAAAAATTGCTAATTTGGGCTGAAATACAGCTAACAAGTGTTGTTTTGTAGGCTATTTTTAAATTTTTGTGTCTGAAATTGTAAAAAATTGCAAAAATTTGCCCAAAAAATTACTTGCCAGAAAAATCGGAGGGGGGTCGGCAAAATCGTCTCGGGAGGGGGTGTCCCCATCCGGAGGCGTCTGGCGTAAGTCGGGTGGGGGCAGACCCCCCAGACCCCCTGTTACATGAACTGGAAGTACAAATTATTCCACCGGCATGAGAAGTCCGTGCACTCGAGTCATGTCATTGTCGTTTTGGTCTGTGTCTCAAACATGCATCGCTAGCCCTCCAGCAACGCTGATCAGCTTGCGGTTTAAGCCTCAGGTGACCCAGGCAATCAAATCAATCTGCGTGGAAAAGGGGAGTAGGTATGGAGCCGGACTGATCTTGCAGCTGCAGCTAGCAGACGTTGATCCTGCCGCTCAGACAGTAGCTTGAGAGTAAATGATAGCAACTCTCCAAACAAAATAAATGCACACCCGCTTCAGTCGTGTAATACGCAGATCTGATGCAATCGAACGCATAACTTTATTCTTCTTCCTTCTTCTTCGACAGTTTTGGCAACGTTCGGCAGCGAAACTGGTTATCAGTATCGGGGACAGTTATCTTCGACCGTGGGAGAATACGCAAGTTGCCGTAGGGAAGAAATAACACATTGTTCACTCAAAAGACTGCAGTGGTATATTCATTGGTCAGGGGAAGGAGAAGAATCATTCTTTAACTTCAAACAATCAGGAGTAGGTGGGAAGGTAATCGAGCAAACAAAACAGTGGCATATTGGTGGCAGAGAGCACCACAACCAACAACAGTAGAGTTAGACATAACTAAACTAGTTTCACACACACTATTTCTTTTTACACTTACTTTTTATTTAAAAAC
Source organism: Sabatieria punctata (assembly GCA_030248155.1). Taxonomy (NCBI): domain Eukaryota; kingdom Metazoa; phylum Nematoda; class Chromadorea; order Araeolaimida; family Comesomatidae; genus Sabatieria; species Sabatieria punctata. Next base: position 49,036 of record JASANB010000956.1, on the reverse strand, counting down.
AAAAATAAAACAAACACTCTACGTTAGGGAGATCACTCGAATTTCAAATTTTGAACACAGACGACTGAATGTGGTATCAAACGACTGCTGACGATCTCCTGATTATTATTTTACACATCAAAATCTAATTACTGCATGCTATATCAAGTTCTACCCCAGATTATGCGTTTCGGCGTGTGGTCAAATCCGAGCCAAATCCGATAAACGGCCACAGTCGGAGTTGCGTCAATTAGTGTGAAATACCGTAATGCACTGTAAAAGGTGCGCACCCAAATTGTAAATCTTTAACAAATATGACCACATCCGGTATCAAACAACTACTATTGACTTGTACATTATTGGTGCATTATATTACATCCACAACCAATTACTGGATGCTATCTCAGATTACGCGCTCATCATATCGTCTTACTTCATCGATTATCGGCCGATTTCCCCCGCAACCCCCACTTACTAAAACAATCGTAGCATTCGAGTCCGCCGACAGATATGTCTCCCCACGGGGATTTGGGTAGGTATGACGATTAGCTATCGATTAAGCATAAACATAACAATATTCGTCCAAGCCCAAGGACGGTGGCCCCTTTTGAACGAAAATCATCACTCTGAAAAAAAATAGAAAAAAGAAGTTTTCTCAGTCATCTTTTGAAAGATAGCTATCAATTTTACTATGTGAGTAGACCTACCTTAGATGCATATTTCGGCGCATTTACTTTCCGAGATCCTTGAACAACAAATTAAAAAAAAATAAAAAGAATGAAAACGCGCGATTTCGACATCCCTAACTAAAACAATCGTAGCATTTGAGTCCTCCAACAGATATGTCTCCCCACGGGGATTTGGGTAGATATGACGATTAGCTATCGATTAAGCATAAACATGACAATAGTCGTCCAAGCCCAAGGACGGTGGCCCTCTTTAAACAAAAAAATGGCCAAAAATGTACACACTCAAAACACTAATCGGCGCAAGTAGTGATCTCCCTATCTACGTGCGTGAAGCGTCGAGCGTAAATTGCAGTTGCCGTTCTTTAAAAAAGCACGCTACCGCTTTTTCCCTGTGCTGGGCGGCGCGTCGTCAGTGCCCAGCAAAAGTGCAACACTAATGCAACCAAAATTGCCCCCGAGTATGTTTGCGACTAAAACTACGGTGTGTTGCAAATGAAGTGATTTAGCGAGTGTTGTCAGTGCGTTGCCTTTCTAATAACCGCTTAAACGTCTGAAACAGTGCGCAATTAAAACAGTGTAAATTGCAAGGAATATAATGTGTTTGTTTGAAAGGCTTTTGTTAATGTACCATTTCGATTTCGAAGTGCAGAATAAATTTGCTCCAACAGATCCAAAAATACACATCTAGTTACTCGAACGAGCTAAGCTGAGACTGAAGAGAAACACATGCTGTTAATCAATTCTGTATACTGGTATCTACATGCGATTCATCTTGCGTAACATGTTGGCTTTTGTAGACAACATGGTTTTACCGAAATTCAGAAGAATGGGACTGCAGAAAATGGGACCATTTCAGAAATGAAGGAAAACGCTGTACTGCAATCCCTGAGTCGTACCACTGTCGAGTTTAACGGTAAGATTACATGCCAAACGTTTCATCTATATTATTCATTCATATCGTAATATCATTGTTTATTTGTGCTCTACGTATTCCAGTAAAGTTATACATTTAAAAGAACGGGCCACGGCCCCAAATAGAGAAGTTTACTTTACTGGAAAAGAACACAAATAAAGAATGCTATACAGGCTAAACGGATGGGTTTATATGCTATCCTATCGTTTCAGTATATATATATATATATTGTAGGTTGGGCGCCCCAAACACCCTAGTTACCCAGTCTGGTCTCATTGGATGGTCACTCTGCATTCTTCGGACCCGCACCAGTTCCTTCGCTGGCACGATGGTCATGATGCAATCAAGGAGAGCACTACGCCTGTACACGCGGACGCTCTACACTACGTCGTTTGGCATGCTTGCAAGTCATACAGCGGTCATGAGCAGATTCCGACGGAAGACTTGAGGGGACTGATTGAATCGGAAATCGTAGCTCGACAGCTCAGACATGTTGCTCGCATGATGGCCGACCTCACTCGTAAGAAACGGCAGCAAAAGGAACCTGCACCCCCGACGCATACTGCACGGAAGCATGGCCATCAGCTCCCATAGGGAGGATTAGCCAGTAAAAGAACCGTCAAAGTGCAAAACAGAAAAAGAGGACAGAAAAACACCCGAGAACGTTGAGAAATTATTGTTCTAGAAGTATAATTTGGGTGCTTTGAATTTATTAAAATCAGTCAAAAAACAGGTTTAGTTTCGGTTGCACAACTCAAAATACGTTCGGCATATTGGTGCAGCATTACGAATCCTTCGCTAAAGATAACGTGAGTAACAAACTGTAAGTACAAATTAATCCACCGGCATGTGAAGTCCGTACACTCGAGTCATGTCATTGTCGTTTTGGTCTGCGTCTCAACCGTCTCTCGCTAGTTCTCCAGCAACGCTGATCAGCTTGCGGTTTAAGCCTCAGGTGACCCGGGCAATCAAATCAATCTGCGGGGAAAAGGGGAGTAGGAATGTAGCCGGACTGATCTCGTAGCTGCAGCTAGCAGACGTTGATCCTGGTGCTCAGACAGTAGCTTAAGAGTAAATGATAGCAACTCTCCAAACAAACTGTTTCTTTGCGAGACCCCATCAAGGCACTCCAAATAAATGCACACCCGCTTCAGTCGGGTAATACGCAGATCTGATGCAATCGAACGCATAACTTTATTCTTCTTCCTTCTTCTTCGACAGTTTTGGCAACGTTCGGCAGCGAAACTGGTTGTCAGCATCGGGGACAGTTATCTTCGACCGTGGCAGAATACGCAAGTTGCCGTAGGGAAGAAATAACACATTGTTCACTCAAAACACTGCAGTGGTATATTCATTCGTCAGGGGAAGGAGAAGAATCTTTCTTTAACTTCAAACAATCAGGAGAAGGTGGGTGGGAAGGCAATCGAGCAAACAAAACAGTGGCATATTGGTGGCAGATAGCACCACAACCAACAACAGTAGAGTTAGACACAACTAAACTCGATTCACACACTTTATTTCTTTTTACACTTACTTTTTATTTAAAAACAAAAATAAAACAAACACTCTACGTGCGTGAAGCGTCGAGCGTAAATTGCAGTTGCCGTCCTTTAAAAAACCACGCTGCCGCTTTTTCCCTGTGCTGGGCACTCACCCCGCGCGGTGCTGGGCACTCACCCCGCGCGTTTCAATTTTCTATTTGTTTTTTTGATTTGTTTTTCTTTTCGTTTGTTGGTCCCTGTTTCCTGTTGTCCTCTTCCTTCTGTTGACGTGTGCTAATTTGATTGTGGCCACCTGCAGTAGTTCGTGCATATGCTTCAGCGGATGTGATGTGGTCGTTGTGCATTCTGTTTACCGTTTTCTGGATAACATTGGTCAAAGATGCAGTCCGAGCTTCTGAGTTCGACTTCACAGTTGAAGTTCCGGCCGGTCGAATGTCCTGCTACTTTCAAAGCGTCACCGACCCTAAATATGCCTCCATGGAAGTTGACTATCAGGTATGTTTGACTGATTCCTTTATATTTAATTCACTAGACTAAAGTTCGTTCGTTCGTTCGTTCGTTCGTTCGTTCGTTCGTTCGAGCGATAAAAGGTTAGTACAGCTAGAAAGAAGACCATGAGTACATGACGACAGCAACCTGTACATTAGTATTATTAGTTCTATAAATGCAACCGTAAAGAAAAATGGAAAGCGCTTTCAATAGTCGGTCGGTCAGATTGCCTAATAATTTTCTTTCCCAAATAATTCACACACAGTCTATTGAGCCGATCGAGTCTGGGTATTCAGTCAGTCCCCGAAAATGAGATTTTGTAATTCGGATAAGTGTGTGTGTGACATAGATGGGCCGGGGGGGGTCTGGGGGGTTTGCCCACCCCAACTTGGGCTCAACCCCCCCCAAACGACCCCACCCACCCACCCACCTGAAGCCGACTTTTGTTCCTGACCCCACCCACCAAAATCGCCGCGACGCCCCAAACCGGCAGGCCCACCCCCAAATTTTCGGATTTTGACTACCCCAACCCATTTTTCCGGCCCATGTATGGTGTGTGAGTGGGCTGGAAATTTTGTTCTGAAATTTTGATCCCATAGTTAAGCGGACATGTCTCGAGCCTCGACCGAATCGAATCACATAATCCTTTGCAGTGATTGCATAACCATATTATATTACGATTTCTGATCGGACTGGACAATAATCAGTCATAGACTTTTTTCATTCTTCAGGGTTCGTGCGGGACCTGGAAAGTCAGGGAATTTGGTGTCCGGTCAGGGAATAATTTCATAGCAGTAGAATCATCTCTCGCCCAAAGAGCCCTGTCAGAACTTTACAACCCACCCTTTTAAAAATGGGACTTCTGACATTCCACAACTACTACAACTTGAATTTTTATTATCAGAGTACCCATACATGTAACAGGGGGGTCTGGGGGGGTCTGCCCCCCACCCTCCCTCGTCCAGACCCCCCAGACGGTACCCCCCCCGAGACGATTTCACCGACCCCCCCCCTCCGATTTTGCTGGCAAGTAAATTTTCGAGCAAATTTTTGCAATTTTTTACACTTTCACACACAAAAATTGCCAAAATCGCATGCAAAACAGCACTTTTTAGCTGTATTTCAGCCCAAATTAGCGATTTTTGGCGATTTGTAGGCCAAAAATTGCGATTTTTCTCGATTTTTGAGCGTTTTTTAGTGCCCACCCCCTCCCCCAAAATTTTGGCTCAGACCCCCCTCCAACCCCCCTCCCCCCATCGGCGGATGACCTGTTACATGTATGAGAGTACCCTTTAAATGGCTTTTTAGAACGAATTTTTCAAAATTTTCTCACCTTGGTTAGAATTTTCTCACTCTGGCTGGTTGGTTAGGGAATTTTGCTCTGAACTAGCCGCACGAACCCTTTTCTCTATTCTTTCAATCTTTCGCGATGTATTACTCCTCCAACGTTGAGACCTCAATTCCAAAGCTTCATTTTCCTGGTCTTGGGTAAATGGCCAAGACTCGATCAAACCAGGGTCTGACTCTTGATTAATTGGCTGTATAGTAATTTATTTGCTGTCGTGATGGACAACGAGCGAAATTACTGCAATCTTTGCAACAATCCTGATGTTGATGGCGATTCATTCATTTCATCCAATGCGCATTCTTGTCGATCTGGTTACTGCTACGCTAGCTGCTTTGAGAGATCAGTATTGGGCATGAAGACGTTTTCTTCCTTTTGCAAGGAAGTGATGGAGCGACTGCACATATTACACTCTACCCGACTACTTTATTTCCTCTGCTCCGGGTGCTACTTCTCTGGGTCTCTAGCTCCAACGCGTCATTTCCAGCAATCACTGGCGAACAGAGCTAAAACAAGCAGACAAATGACAAAAAGGGCTTCGAAAACACCGATTTCTCTTAAATATCAGCGGTGAAACGCTAAATTCGGTTTCGAAAGGCTTTTTAAGTGGATTTTAACCTAAAATTAGTGATTTCTTAGCCAGTTTGTTTGTACTGCAGCCGCTACTGGTACTTGTATTTTTTGAGTCGGGGTCGCTAAACTGTCACAGGGGCTGTGAAGGGGGTTGGCCTTTCTAGCTGGGAGAAGTAACCCCCGAACCCCTAAGTGCATGCATACGTGTAACAAGGGGTCCGAGGGGCGTCTGCCTCCGACTCGAATTAAGCCAGACCCCTCGGATGGGGACCATTTTTCTAGCTAGTAATTTGTTGAGCAAATTTTTGTGATTTTTTATAATTTCAGCCCAAAAATACACCTAATCTAAGCATACTTTTATTATAACTTTCTATACAAAATTCTTCTAAAAAATTCCTCAGGCTCGGTAGCGGCCGGCCGATGGGTGGTAGGTCAGAGTCTGAGGGGGGCAGCCCCTCTTGTCCTTGTCTGTGTATGAGCCCAATGCTGCTAAAGTGCGGCGCAAAACGAAAGATCTACTGAAAAACTAGAAACGGTGTTGGGAAAAGAAAAAAGCGTAGTTTCAAGACCGGGCATAACCTCAGTGACTGTTAGATTTTTATGGAGATTGGAGATGAAGCTAACCGGCCTACTAAACAAGCAGTTGTTTGCAGGTGATCGACGGCGGCGATCTGAACATAAATTTTCTGGTTGTACACGGGAGCAATGTGTTGGTGAACGACCAGAAGAAAATTGATGGCAGTCACAAGTAAGCCCGTTCTACTACGTCTGTCTGTTTGTTAGTGAATGTATTTTTTGTGAAAGATAAAACAGCGGTTTGATTTTGAGATGAGAGATTATGCATGAGTCAAGAGTGTGTATGTAACTAACAGGTCATCCGCCGATGGGAGGCGCTGCGGTGGTGTGAGCCCAAATTCTAGTGGAGGGAATTGGAACAACGTCCGAAATGACGACATCGGGGGTTGCGAAATTGACCAATCACAATCGTCAAAAATCACAAATTTGGACTCAAATACAGCTAGAAGCGGAAGACCCGTGGCTATGACCTCTTCAAGCAGCGTGCATACATGGGCCGGGGGGTTAACCCCTCCTCTCGGCGGCCAATACCCCCCTCGCCCCACCCCCTCCAGGAGGGAGAAAATTTTCGCTTATTTAAGGCAAAACAGGCGTTTTTTTGGGGGGGACCCCCCCCCCCCCGAGGTCTCCATACCCCTCCGGATTTTTCCGCCCCCCCCATGTATGGCTAGAAGTACTGTGTTCCAGGCGATTTTAGCAACGTTGCCTGAAATTCTAAAGAATTGTAGATATTTGCTCAAAAATTACTTGCCAGATTGATCGGAGGGGTCAGAATAATCGTCGAGGGTCTGGCCTAAGTCGGGTAGGGTAGGGGGTACAGTTGTAAACAAATTCTTGAAGGTTAAAAAGTTTTTTGTAAAATATTTATTTCGAAATTTTTTTCGAGAAAATTTTTTCTTTGCATGAAATTTAGCTTGTTTGTAGGAGATGCAAGGATGCGTCTGAACTAACTTTAACAAAAGCTGATGCTTTAGTTCAGACATAGTGCTACAGCCTGAGTCGATATTCTACCTGCAGTAGTGCTCACACAGAGGCTGCTTGGCTTTAAAACCTGTTTTCAGTTTTAGAATTAGCATAAAAATGCCAGAACATCACTGCTAGTTAATATATAAGGATAAATTCAGCCATTTCACCAAAAAATTCCATGCTTTAAATAAAATAAAAGTTTTTCGAAATGGCAATTAATTTCATTTAAAGTCTTTTTTAAAGGGGGTGGACCCCCGCGCCGGACTCATTGTTACATGTATAGTGATGAGAGTAATATGTACCAGGAGCAGATATAAAAGGGAGTGGTTTAGAATAGACGTAACACAAAAAGGCGACTACCAGTTGTGTTTCGACAACACATTCAGTTATCAGCAACGCAAAATCGTCTTCTTCGAAATATTTCTCTACGACAATGAAGGAAACCTCGACGAGATAGATTACGAGAAAATGGCTTTCGGTGATAAAATCTCTAGTCAGCAGCTTGAAGAGTTTGGTTTGACGGTGGAGAAATTTTCGGTGCGTATTTAGACCGGTTTTGTATTCGAAGCTGTCTCTTGTAGATTTAATTAGTATGGGGTGTCTCAAAAGCGGACATGGACAAGGTGAGGGCTGAGGGGGCTGACCTAGGCCCTCCGTCAGGCCGCCCCTACCCCCATCAGGAATTTTTCAATGAATTTTGTGTTAGTTTGCTTAGATTAGGTGTAAATGAGCTCTGGATAGCTTCTTTTTAACTTTTTTGATTGCCATCTCCTTAACCTCATCAGCCCCCTCAGGATTCAAAAATTTGTAACCCCTCAGCCGAAATGCTAGCCCATATCTGCTCAAAAGATGTCCGGTGGTATCATGTTAGGTATGGTACCGGTGTTATATTAGTCTAGAGATTACTGTGTAGATCAAAGTCCAGTTTAACGCAGTCGTTGCATTTTTGAGCGGTCTACTTTTTGAGACGCTTTCTGTGGTTAGTAAAAAGCTTTCAGACGATGTCGACGAAAATCAAAGGAAATCTAGACAAGGCAGAGAAGTATCAGTCGTGGGTGAGAGCGATTAAGGCTCGCGACACAGCTGTTATGAACTCTAATCTTTCGCGAGTGAGCTTCTGGTCAGTCTTCAATGCTGTGATCATGATCACCGTTGGGTGTGTTCAGGTAAAAACGGCCGTGCGTGCACCCGGCTAACTGACTAATTTCTTAGGTTTACATGATTCGCAGTCTGTTCGAAGAGAATTCCCGCATGGGCAGGTTGATCCGACAGAAGACGTAGGCCAACGTTAGTCGCAGTCATTCCTCTCTAGAAGTTGTTCTGCTGCTACTCCAACTGCTCTCTGGGGCTTGCACACCGATATTTATTATTATTATTATTCTTGTTTTGTTTGGTTTTATTCCATAGATCTGGGCGATCTCTGATTCCTGCATAATCAACGGAAAGTGATGGTAGGTTGTTGATCAAACCGGTTGGAAAGTCAAACTGAACTGTGCCTTGTTTGTTGCTGTTCTTGTTGTGATGATTATGATGATGGAGTAAAGTTGTGCTTGTTTATCGAACTGAATTTGGCAGTAGATTTGCGGTTCTCTCCGATAACTCTCTCATATCGGTTTCTTTATATTTCTAACAGAAAGGTTACTTTTGACAACGTTGCAGATGGATGTTAGGATTTATTGTCTTGGGTTCTTGTTAATTTTTTCTTGCTGCAATGGGGCTGAGTTTGATTATACAGTGGAAGTTATAGCAGGGAGAACAGAATGTTACTATCAGCCTGTTTCTGACGCCAAACACGTGGCCATGGAAATTGATTACCAAGTACTCTTGCTAAGGTGTAATTTAGAGGCGGCTATGAATATAGTTTGTAGGTATTAGATGGAGGAGACCTTGACATTACATTCTACGCACTCGGGCCTAAAAACCAAAGACTACTCTCGGACGGAAAGCAAATCTCTAACAGTCACAGGTACTTTTCCTTCCAAATCTGAACTGGAGAACTAACATTTTTTATCTAATGCTTGGTTGACGGGCTTTCTTTCAGAGTCGACATAAAGGAGCTGGGAGATTACGCATTGTGTTTCGACAATTCGTTCAGCAAAACTGCCAACAAGGTGGTCTTCTTCGAAATATTTCTTGTTGACAAAGACGGCAATTACGACGAACTACCTTACGAGTCCCTTGTCAGTGACGACTCTAAAGCTCTCCGCGAAATGGACATCGCAGTCGAAGATTTCAGAGTAACTGTCGGTCGACTGTAATGCAGCCGCGTTTTGCAGTAGTCGTTTCGTTCGATGTTTTAGACACAGAGCGCGAGGATAAAGAATAATTTGAATAAAGCGGAGCACTATCAGTCCCTGCAGAGAGCGGCAGAGACGCGAGATCGAAGCGTTATGGAGACCAATTTTGAACGGGTCAATTTCTGGTCAATTATTCACATTGCAGTTATGCTGCTTGTTCTGGGAATTCAGGTATCGGTCACACTACTGATCTCTTTTGCTGCCTACCGCTTTCCCCAGTTCGAAATCACTGCATTATACTCAGGCTTCTGCTACAGAAGCTTCAGGCTTAGAGTTAAAGTTAGAGTTTAGGGTAAAGGTTATGCTTTGCTTAGGCTTAGTGTCAGGTTTGTATTAGTGTTGTTAGTACAGTCTGGCACTTAACGCCGTTTATGGTACTGGCACCACACTTGGTACTGGTACCTAGGCTAGTAGCACTGTTATGGTACCCCACCCACGTTTGGGGACTGTGGTGGTACCATATATGGTACCCCTACCCATGGCCATGGGTGCCAGTACCATATGGTACGAAATCTGAAGTACCATGGTGGTGTGGTACCATTATCTAAGGTACCGGTACAGGTACCAATACCGGTACAGGTCTAAGGTACCGGTACAGGTACCATATGGAGTGGTACCATTATCTAAGGTACCGGTACAGGTACCAATGCCAAGGTAGGGGTACCATATAATGGTACCACCACAGTGGCCGATCGTGGGCTGGGCCATATGGTACCGGTACCATATGGTATTAGTGCTATAAATGGCGTTAAGTGCCTGACTGTGGTAAGGACTACGCAATAGCGCCATACTGGTGTGTGCACGCACTAAGCAGCAAGTGAAAAACTCGTAACGCTCGCTATAGGGTGACTGTAGACATGGAGCAAGAGGCTCATTGGCAGATATAACAGCTGGCTTCAGATAATAAACAATTGAGAGGAGTGAGTCAGCGCGTTTAGAAGTTCAGAAGGCACGCGCGTCACACATCCCGCCTACCTGCCATCGACCCTCTCTTTTTGTGACAAACACTCGCCGCTCCAAATGGATTAACGTGTGCAAGAGTCGTTTGTAGTGATGCAACCGGGAGCGGAATACCGGGATTCGGGAAAACCGGGATTACCGGGAAATGAAAATACCGGGAAAAATCGGGAAATCGATCAAAACGCATGCAGCATGATAAAACACATCCGGTTTAGCTATTGATACCATTTCTAGTCCGTTTTTTTTTTCAAGGCTTTTCTCTCAGAACGGGCTAAACTGCAGGACACTGTGAAATCAGATATATGTTGAATGAGTTAGTGAGTTGGTTTGGCAGGCACCATGCAGCTCGATGTCAATTGGACCAAAAGAGTTGTGTAAGAATAGCCAATCAATGAGTGGCTTTGCTCAATTGAAGGCCTTGATAAAGTTGGAAGCTTAGAAGATAAAGTTTACGGCCTAATAAACCAATATAAAAATATTTGGAACAAAAATAAAAGCTGTAATACATGGCTGTTCGCTCAAATTCTGCAAGTAGCAGTCATTTGAAAACTTATTCAAAGTTTTGCGTGCCGCTGGTAGTGGCAAAGGAAAGTTGGATATACAGTAGATGTCACTAAAATACGTAGTATCTGCGAAAAACTGTCAATACTGCTATAAAATCTATTTGCCGGTATTCCCGGTATTAAGAATGTGCGAACCGGGATTGGAAACAGGGAGTGAAAATACCGGGAATTCCCGGTTCTTCGGGAAATACCGGGATCCCGGTTGCATCACTAGTCGTTTGGCATTCGATGAGCTAACTAATCGACCGACTGCACTGGTTTTGTGTTAAACTTAGGCTTAGGGGCAAGATTTGCTTAGGTCTAGTAGGTTAAACAAGTACATTGTAAGTGTTTGGCTACTGGAGGGTAGTGTCCTGTAATCTAGTAGTGTCCTGTGATGAGACCGAAGGCGTTTCTGATTTTTGCAGGTTTACATGGTTCGCAGTCTGTTTGACGATGACTCACGAGTCGGCCAAATTATGAGGAAAGTGAAACTTCCAGTTGTAAATAATTTAGATTAGAACAACAGTTGCTGATGTTGATGGTGCATTTATATGGTGCCTTACTACAAGAATCAATAGACCGAACAAAGGACAGCGAGATTTTTTTTAGTGTTTTTTAGTTATGCAGTTTGTTCTAGAGCTACGTACATTCTTGTGTTTGACCGAATAAACGCAGATTATGCCTTTTATTTAGTTGATCTATATAGCTTCTCGATTTTCGAGTGCCCATGTGGTTTTGCTTTCTAGCCTCTGAAAGAATGTGTCGAATTGCTCATTTGTCTAGCGTCTCAATTCAGTGGCTACAGTATTATCGTGCTGAGCTGATTCTAACAACTTGGATTTCGTGCAGCTTCCTTGCTTCAGTTAATTCTTGCAAAGTGATTGCTGAGCTGCTGGTCTGGTTTTACTATTCGAACGATTTCTAATCTACAATGTAAGTACAGATCACGTTAACTCCACGGACAATTAAACGAGGGTGCTTGGTGCGTGCATGCATATTGTAGTCTGATACTTCTTTCTATTAAGTGGCACTCTAGTTGGATTGTTAACAATATCAGGCAAATCTAATTCCAATAATTGCTCAGCCGGGTAAATAATCGTGTTTCAGTGAACAGGTACATTGTGTACATATAGTTAGAAAATTAAGAGTCAGTCTCTGGGCCAATCGAGTTTCAGTATTCAGACCCAAAAATGAAACTTTGGCGTGGAGGGCTCAAAGTTGGAAGACTAATACGTATGGATAGGTTATATAACCATCGCAAAGGATATCCCGATTCGACGCTCCACGCTCGAGATACGGCCTTCTGAAAATCGGTCCGCTTAACTATGGGACCAAAATTTCAAAATCGAATTTCTAGCGCACTAATCAGTGTTGGGACTTAAAAATTGGGGGTTTAGGGTAACTTTTAGAGTACTTTCAGAATCAACGGTCGAATTCCATTTTCAATGAAAAAAAATTTTTTCGACGCCCTTTGGAGCCCCCTAGCTCGTCTGGAACCCCCCTACACCGTTTTTTTTATTTCAGAATATTGTAGCGCTATCAATTCCCTACAGTTCGGTATAAGCCACATTGGCTGACCCGTGGAAGAAAGTGGTGAAATATGGCTTCAAAGTTGAAAAATCCTCAAATTTTTAGTTTTGGTACTGCACCAAAATTTCCTGCTGGAGTTTCTAGCGCACTAATCAGTGTTGGGACTTAAAAATTGGGGGTTAAGGATAACTTTTAGAGTACTTTCAGAATCAACGGTCGAATTCCGTTTTCAATGAAAAAAATTTTTTCGACGCCCTTTGGAGCCCCCTAGCTCGTCTGGAACCCCGCCTACACCGTTTTTTTATTTCAGAATATTGTAGCGCTATCAATTCCCTACAGTTTGGTATAAGCCACATTGGCTGACCAGTGGAAGAAAGTGGACAAATATGGCTTCAAAGTTGAAAAATCCTCAAATTTTTAGTTTTGGTTCTGCACCAAATTTTCCTGCTGGAGTTTCTAGCACACTAATTAGTGTTGGGACTTAAAAATTGGGGGTTTAGGGTAACTTTTAGAGTACTTTCAGAATCAATGGTCGAATTCCATTTTCAATAAAAAATTTTTTCCAGCATTTGGTGCCCCTAGCTCACTTGCCTGAAACCCCACTGAGCGTTATTTCAGATGCTAAGATATAAAGATGCCCGTTGTAGAAATCTGCTACAAACTACAGTTTTCTTGTTTGTCTGTATATGCAGTACAGAACTTTTATTCGTCATCATCGTCTGTTGACAAAGAACGTTTGGCTGTAACATAATTTTGCCAGACTATGTCATCTGGTGTCTCAGACTCCATTTCTGGGTCAAGTTGTTCAGGCAAAATTTGGTGCAGTACCAAAACTAAAAATTTGTGGATGTTTCAAGTTTGAAGCCATATTTCACCACTTTCTTCCACGGGTCAGCCAATGTGGCTTATACCAAACTGTAGGGAATTGATAGCGCTACGATATTCTGAAATAAAAAAACGGTGTAGGCGGGGTTCCAGACGAGCTAGGGGGCTCCAAAGGGCGTCGAAAAAATTTTTTTCATTGAAAACGGAATTCGACCGTTGATTCTGAAAGTACTCTAAAAGTTACCCAAAACCCCCAATTTTTAAGTCCCAACACTGATTAGTGCGCTAGAAACTCCAGCAGGAAAATTTAGTGCAGTACCAAAACTAAAAATTTGAGGATTTTTCAAATTTGAAGCCATATTTCACCACTTTCTTCCACGGGTCAGCCAATGTGGCTTATACCGAACTGTAGGGAATTGATAGCGCTACAATATTCTGAAATAAAAAAACGGTGTAGGGGGGTTCCAGACGAGCTAGAGGGCTCCAAAGGGGGTCGAAAAAAATTTTTTTCATTGAAGATGGAATTCGACCGTTGATTCTGAAAGTACTCTAAAAGTTACCCTAAACCCCCAATTTTTAAGTCCGAACACTGATTAGTGCGCTAGAAATTCGATTTTGAAATTTTGGTCCCATAGTTAAGCGGACCGATTTTCAGAAGGCCGTATCTCGAGCGTGGAGCGTCGAATCGGGATATCCTTTGCGGTGGTTATGTAACCTGTCCATACGTATTAGTCATCCAACTTTGAGCCATCCACTCTAAAGTTTCATTTTTGGGGTCTGAATATGGCAAAGGACCAAGACTCGATCGGTTCAGAGACTGACTCTTAAATTTGTTGCTTTAAATAAGAAGAAAGTAAAGCTAAGTGCTGGTGTGCTAATTAGGAAACCGGTCAGCATGAGGATTTTGTCGTGTGAGTGAGTATACGTACAACGTACGTATTGTATGATGGCGTGTACACGTTTCAGGTGTGATTCAGGTATTTAGGTGACACCTCTATAAAACACCATAGTATGTAAATACCTGAATCACACCTGAAACGTGTGCGTGCAATCATACAATACATACGTTGTACGTATACTCACTCACACGACACCACCCCCCTCCTCCAGAGAAGAGGCGGTGCACCGACAGAACAGAACTAGACAGAGCGACGATGTCAGATATCATAAGTTAGTCTTCTAGGAGGCTGAATGTCCTGCCGGTTTCTAAGGTTGTATCGCCGCTGCGGAGGTTCCACTCGAGCCACAACAGATTTATTGTCAGTACGAGTAATACGTAGTATGTAGTACGTACATGCATATAGCTGTTGCCGCTAGTGTTAGTTATGTAAATTTCTGCTCTCGGTGTAGGTGGTTGCTTTGTCAAGGTTCAGACTCGTTATTGCCAATCACTCTCTCATTACTGCTGTCGTTCGTAAGTGAACCCCGTCTGCGCGCCTGTCGCATTTTAAATTGTGCTAACTGTTAGTTGATTGGCGCAAAAAGGGCTTCCTAACGTTAATCACGGACCGAACTTTGAAGAATTTTCAGGTCCCAGTCGTATTGAGGCACAAAAACCCCGTTCGCAATACCCGTAAAACGATGTGCCCGATTCCTCCGTTCCACAGTCCCCTGTAGTTCGTCTTTTCCCTCGCTAATAATTAGGTCAGGCTAACCCTTTCTAAATCACCCCAGTCCGTTTGGAAGATTGAACACAAATTGTTTAGTATAAGAACGAACAATTCTTTCTAACTTTCTCTAATGCTCCGTGCGTATGGAGGAGTAGGTGACGGGAAAAAAGGGGAATAGGGGTAAAACGTTAACACTCAATACCACTTTGCACTCAGACTCTAGATTCTAGTTTATTGTATTATTGTTCTGACTAAACGTTTCTGTCCGCTGGTCATTAAAGTTGAGTTTAGGCGCCATGACTGCATCACCGGCCGATGAGCAACAACTCGAATGGACAGATGCTGAGGAGACTGGCGAACAGCTACTCATTCCTGCTATTGTAAGTTGGGCAAAACTGACTTTTAAGGGTCTCTAACAAAAATTTCTATTTTATCTACCGTATTCAGTTGACTCCTAAGCTTAAGCCTAAGGAAGAATGTGATTAATTAATAATATAGTGTAGGGACCCCTAAAAGTCAGTTAAGCCGTAAGTTGGTTCTGTCCTGTGCTGGCACAAACATATTCAGTGTATAGGGTGGGCCATACATGTAACAGTTCATCCGCCGAAGGGGGAGGGGGGTTGGGGGGGGTCTGGCGCCGGCCGGGGTGGTCTGAGCCAAAATTGGGGGGTGGGTGGGCACTAAAAACGCTCAAAAATCGAAAAAAAATCACTATTTTTTGGTTAAAAATCGCCAAAAATCGCTAAGTTGGGCTGAAATACAGTAAAAAAGTGCTGTTTTGCAGGCGATTTTGGCAATTTTTGTGTCTGAAATTGTAAAAAAATTGCAAAAATTTGCTCAAAAATTTACTTGCCAGAAAAATCGGAGGGGGGGTCGGCGAATTCGTCTCGGGGGGGGGGGGGCTGGCCTAAGTCGGGTGGGGTCAAACCGCCCCAGACCCCCCTGTTATATGTATGGGATGGGCCATTTATCTATCATCGATTTGGTTGTGCTGTAACTTTTGTGTTCGTCAATCTATTTCATTGAAGTTTTAACACAACAAGGACACAACCTCAGAATTTTTACTCTCAAAAGCTTCGCCAATTCTGCCGCTCTAACCACTAGTTATGCACTTCCTTGTGTCCGTCGTCAAAGCGAATACGTGGAAGTGCACTACTAGTGTTTGAAGTAACAGGCTTGGCTCAAATTTTGAGAGCAAAACTTCCGAAAATATGCGCATTTTGTGCTAAAATTTCGACTTGGTCAAAACTTTGAGAGTAACAATTCTGAGTACTGTTTTGAAATTTGATTGACGAACACAGAAGTTACAGCAAGATAAAACCAGCGATAGATAAATGACCCATCCTGTTTACTACATTTTCTTTCAGTACTATAGAGCATTAATATACAATGTACGCTCTTGTCGTAGTGTATGTGTCAGATTTAATTGAGAACAGTCAACTGTATACAGCAGTACATAATAGGTTATCAGCCTTCTGGGGGATTGGGCTATGTTACTAAAAACGCTCAAATTGTTCGGCTAAAAATCGTAAAAAGCGCTATTTTTAACTCAAATACAGTTCAAAAAGGTGGTGTTTTGCATGAAATTTGGTGCTTCAAAACATACTTGCCAGAAAATTTGGAGGTGGGGTGGGAACAATCGTTTCAGAGGAGGGGGTCCCCGATCTTGAAGTTTGGCCAATGTCGGTGGGGAGGCAGACCTCTGTTGCATGTGCAAACATCCACCACCCCGCAAACTGCTGTATGAAACTTGTTTTCCTAAGCCTGAGCTTCTAGTTAGGGCCTCCTTCCAAACATTGCTGGTTGCAGGATTTCCGATGGGTAGATGTAGACCGAGAGTACGGCAGATTCAGCACCTTCACCAGAAGGGACAACACTGTTATGGTGACATGGCACGAGGACATGTCGAATATGTTGGCTGGGCTGCGATGGCTGCGACGACTGCCTCATCACAAATTTTGGTCGGCCGTCTTGTACGACCCAGAAGTGAACGACATGCTCGAATCGTTTCTGAAAAAATTCCCTCGGTACCTTTTCCATTTCCATGCACAGTGCGTATTGATGTTGTGTCTTAGATACATACATCCCGAGCTTATGAGTCCACTGTTTTCGGGCCCTTCGAAAGAAGCGGCTGATCTGGTCAGATGTATTTATCGCAGCACCTTTCTGGTCCTGATTCGGATGGCTACGCCCAAAGAGTCAGCGGTCAGTCAGATTTGTGTTCAGTATGTTGTGTCTGATCTAAAATTCTCTAGAGTTGCTTTCTGTCGAGTTCCTACTTCTGTCGTCTGGTCGAGGACAAAGAAATCTGGACGGTGGGCAGAGTGATCGACTTCTGTTCGGTGTTCGGCCCGGATAACAAGAAGATAGTGTCGAAAGTGATTGGCACCTTGTTCTCAACGCAGCCCAAATTAGTCAAAGATCTGGTCGACCGGTCGGCTGTTATATTTGGCGAGGACGGTGTACGTTCTGTTCTCTTAGTTAAATAATTGTCTTACGGTCAGCGTTTTCTGGAGTTGCATTATGGTACAGTCAGGCACTTAAAGTCGTTTATAGCACTGGCACCATGGCATCGGTACCTAGTCTAGTTCACCAAATATTAACGGTACCCGACGTTCGGAGACTGCGGTTAACGGCCTTAAGTGCCTGGCTGTGGTGCTTGCTCAGCATTGTTATAATCGCCTAGATCAGGTGGTACGTACCAGCAATGCATGTGGCAGGGGCCGTCCAGCGGTCTGCCCCCATCAGACTTAGGCCAGACATCCGATCGGGACCCCTCGAGACGGTTTTTCGACCACCCTCACCTCTGGCTGGCTAGTAATTTTTTGAGCAAATTTTTTTTACAGTTTCAGGCACTAAAATTGCTAAAATCGTGAGGAAAATAGCTCTTTTTATCTGTACTTGAACCCAAATTAGCGATTTTTAGCAAAAAATTACGATTTTTGAGCGGTTTTTAGTACACAACCCCTCCCCTAGAATTTGGGCGGGGACGCTCGGCCCGCGCCAGACCGCCAACCCTCCTCCCCTTCGGCGGGTGACCTGTTACATGTATGCGTACCAGTACCATTCAGTTTTAATTTTTTTTTGAAAAGTGGAACTTTTGCTGCCCGAAACTGATTCATATACAGGGTGTCTCAAAAAATGATCACATTTCTTTTTACTGCCATTTCCGCAAATTTTTACCAGATAGGCTGAAATTTGGGACGTAGGTGCCAAAATTCGGGGAATTTTATGTGTTAAAGTTTGGTGCACTAGGCTTAACTCATTCAAATTTCAAAAAAATAAAATTTGGTAATTTCAATGGTGAAAACCGGTCACCGAAAAAATGATCACATTTCTTTTTACTGCCATTTCAGCAAATTTTGATCAAATAGGCTGAAATTTGGACCATAGGTGCAAAACTTCGGGGAATTTTATGTGTTAAAGTTTGGTGCACTAGGCTTGACTCGTTCCCGAGAAATTTCAAAAAAAGTGAAATTTGGTAATTTCAATAGTGAAAGTCGGTCACCGAAAAAACGTTACATTTCATTACTCTAACGACTCTAACGATAGCGTTGGAGTTCATGAGTCAACTTTTTGCACACGAATTACCCTGAATTTCCGCGTTTACACTCCAAATTTCATCCAATTCCGACAAAAATTACGAAAGATACAGGAAAAAGAAATGTCATCATTTTTTGGTGACCGCTTTCACTATTGAAATTACCAAATTTCACTTTTTTTGAAATTTCTTGGGAATGAGTCAAGCTTAGTGCACCAAAGTTTAACACATAAAATTCCCCGAACTTGGGCACCTATAGTCCAAATTTCAGCCTATCTGATCAAAATTTGCGGAAATGGCAGTAAAAAGAAATATGATCATTTTTTTGGTGACCGCTTTCACTATTGAAATTACCAAATTTCACTTTTTTTGAAATTTCTCGGGATTAAGTCAAGCCTAGCGCACCAAACTTTAACGCATAAAATTCCCCGAATTTTGGCACCTACGTCCCAAATTTCAGCCTATTTGGTCAAAATTTGCCGAAATGGCAGTAAAAAGAAATGTGATCATTTTTTGAGACACCTTGTAGATTATGAAAGCAAAAAAACTGCTAAGCATGGACAGAAAAACTGATTTTGAAGTAACAATTAACTTGGAAAAGATTTCAAACTTATTTTTTCTGATCAGCAGCAGATTGTCCATTTTCATATCTGCTTTACTCAACTTAGAACACCGAAAAGTCGACTTTTCCGACTCGAAAATCTTAAAAGATTTCGCTGAGTCAAGCATATAACTTGGACCAATCAAACGGTCACTAAGAGACCTCACTACTTCACACTTTCAGATCATAATGATGGCTGTGAGTCAGGCGAAGAAGTTACGTAGAAAGGCCCAAGTCGAGGAGTTACAGAATGTGGTTGTGACTATGAATCAAGACGGTGGTATCCAGACAGACCAGATTAGGGAGCTGGTCTATCTCGTGTTGCAAATCGTCTACGAACTCAAGCAACTAATCGACATTTATCCTAACGCCTTGCAACATTTCGAAGCTCAGCAGGCTGCCATTCGGTACGGCTGTTGAACTTACCTTTTTCGTTTTAATGTGCTTTCGTAAAAGCACTGGTGCTGAGTGGAAGCTGATTTTCGTCCTTTTTTCAGACTGCCAGAATTTTGCCATGTTGTGGTGCAGTCTCTGACAGAGCAAATACACACCCAAGCAGAACTTGGTGGATTTACGCAAGATAAAAAGTACGTAAATTCAAATGTACTGTCTGTATGTTGATTGAGTAGTTACGTATTTTAGCGCCTTGCTGGGTCGGCTACAAATGTTCCAGTCATTAACGGTTGAGCTATTTCAAAAGTTAGTTCAGGCCAACTACTTGCAACCTGGTGAAGAAGCTGGAGCCGACCGAAATGCACGGCTTGAGAGGTTTCTGGAGATTTTAACCGAGAACTTCGAATTTGAACAGTCAGTTGTTTTCTTAGATTGCTTGCCTAGACCACCAACTAATTCTGCTTCTTGCAGATTCGTCTGGTCCTACAACAATGCGCACCCTATCTTGACTACGCTACAGCAATGTAGAGAGAATGGGTTGTCGATGTAAGTGGCCGTCTGTTTGTTTAAGTTTTATTGTTTAGTATGAAATGAATGTTCTACTACAAAAGAGCTCGATTTTTCTTGAATTATTCTAGAGATTCTGCTCAATTTCAATACTTCGAGAAAGGCCTGAAGCATGTCTCCGACAATGTCTGTAAGGCTACTGTGACACAGCTGCGCAGTCGTGGCGCTTTGGCGGTACGTACGCTGTATTATAACCTCACAAGTATACATGTACTGTACCTAAAATAGAAAGCCAAACCCCCTCACCCCCTCCGAGACAGTTTAGGGACCCACTCCGACCCAAAATGCAAGTACTAGTAGCGGCTCCAGTACTAACAACAAACTGGCTCAGAAATAACTAATTTTTCGCTTAAAATTCGCTTGAAAAACCTTTGGAAACCGAATTTGGCGTTTCCCATGCTGATCTTTCAGAGAAATCGGTTTTTTTGAAGCCGTTTTTTATCGTTTTTTTCTTGTTTTTAGCTCTAAACGCTATTTGGCAGCTTTAAAGTAGCGATTTTTAACGTCCTTACTGAAAATAGTGCTAAAACGCATTTAACCCCGTCTGGGCGAAACCCCACCTGACGCAAACACCTCCCCCGCCGGCCCTGACGACATTACATGTATGTCTTTGATTTGTCGATAAATCCCAAGAATTTTTACTGACGCACCCTAACAGTAGTGTTTTTAGTGTCTCGGTGTCTGGTCGTCGCCGGAACTGGAGTCTCAGGTGTTGCAGATCGTAGAGATGTTCGCGGGATCACTCGATTACTCTCCGGCTTTCATACACGTCAGTACTACTCTTATGATTTGGCGCATCTTCTCCAATCTCACTTTGTTCAGCTGTGTCTGCGACACTTCAAAATGGACAGCGCCCAAGTGGTGGACGCTCTTTTTAATCGCTCCGAGAAGCTGCCTCTGGAACTGCAGAAGTGCGAGGACGTTGCAAAGTACTTGAGCGAGAAAGACCGCGATGCCAATCCGGCGCTGATTCGGGCGGTCGAATCGCCAGCTCCTCCTGAGCAGTTGCCGACTGCCTCGGCAGTGGAAAATGGCGAGTTGACCAGCAGTGTCGACAGCGACCTGCAGAGCGACGAACAGTTTGTCGTGCCTCTGAGCAAGGGAAAGAAGTGAGATTTGAAAATTTATACCAACACTCAGCAGGCTTTTCTAGTCATTAGCACTTGGGTATTGGGTATTGGGGTGTTTTCCAGGTATTGGGTATTGGGGTATTGGGTTTTTTAGGTATTGTTCGCACTCTATCTGCGAGAGCGGTTGTTTGTGGGTTCGAAACCGGTCGAAGCGATTGGAAGTAGTCGACATAAAGCCCAACCCAGACAACCGAAAGCCGCTCCAAAAATACGCTATAAACCACTGACGCACTGCCGAATGTAAGGCGGCCTCAACAACAGAGCCATGAGTAGCGGCTGCTGATGACTAGGAAAGACAAATTTCTGTCTTTCAGAAATTGGCTACAAGCCGCATCAGTCTGCTTGTTTTTGCTGCGGTGTGTCAGAACTTGAAAACCTGAAGCGTTGTATTGTATTGTACGTATTTTTGACTGACGTAGTTGCTTGTTGTGTTGTTTATTTTTGTTTGTCTTTGCTCATAATGATTGTACTGGTCTGCTGCTGTCTTGTGTTTTCCATGATACTCGCAACATCAGAGAACAAAGAGCTGACTTTCCCCGACTTAACTGCTTCTGAGGATGCCTTTATCGCAGCTTTATCTCTTCAAGCGCCATTGCCTGCGATCACTTCGACTATTCCTACAACTTATACGTCAGCAGTCACATCGGCGACCGGCACATTTACCAAAGCCACTCTGACCAGTTCACCAAGCGCCAATTCTACCGTTTCTTTGCTCAGCACCGCTAATTCTACAAAACCAGCGAATTCAACAAACGTCACTATCACACAAACTGTCTCTGTGAATTCTTCTACAAGGTCTCTACCGATCGATGTGCTGACTGGCTTGGAGGACTGGATTATTTTGCTGATCTTAGCCGGGTGTTTGTTGCTCACAGTCATACTGGTGGCCGTTCTGGTCTTCCTCAGCTACGGCGTGCGGCCGCATCCTGTCCCTAAGACACCGACTGGTCCGCCGATGAGTGCGTTTGGGGCTGCTCGCTCTGAAGCCACTGCCAAACTTGCCGTAGCTCTGATTCCTGCTCAAACGCCCCCACCTTCCACCCGATCAACTCAGACTGACCCGTCCACTCTCTGATCATTTATATCCTTCTACTAATTCACTATGTTCACTTGCAAATAAACAAGATGCGATTAACAGTCACAAAACGCAACAGAAAGCAGGTTTAAAAACAGATCTTTCGTTTAGACACGAGAACTGGCGCGACGTAAATCAGACTGAGGTGCAGCAGATGAAAGATTTCTATGAAAAGTTTCACTACCAAACTCTCAGCGATGAGGAGGCAGAACGGGTCTTGTATGAGGATGAGTATGACGACACCTACGACGGAGCTATTGGCGCCCCTGATGCTGCCTCTGTTGATGACTTCCTAAAACGGTATCTCAGTTCCACTCCAACACACCCTTCCCCTCTTGCGTGCGTGCTGTAAGTTTGGAGATAAGTGGCTCTCTCAAATGGTGTCACTAGTCGCTAAGTTGGCTCAGTGGATAGCTCGCTGCCTTTGAGTCACGGCGACCCCTGCATCCCTAGCGGTTGTAGTGGGTTCTAAACCACTCTGTGTGGAATTAGACTTAGCAAAACCCCACCCAGACCACTGAAAGCTGATGACAGCGAGTGGATACACGACAGGCGCTCTCATAGTATCTGGCGCCCAACAACATGGCTAGTGGTGGCCAGACAGTGAAAGAAGGGAACAACGTCTGAGATGACGACATCGGGGGTTTCGAAATCGACCGCAGAGGTCTGATCGTAGCGCCGTAAGGCACATCGGATCGGATCGATGGTGCCACTAATTATCTGACTATGCGACATCATTCATACGTACGTACGTACTGAGCGTGTATTTATTTTGCAGAAGGCGGAATCAGCTGGCTGCACCGGTTTTGGTGGAAAGTGAGGATGCCTCAGAGGAGGAGACGGCAGTGGGCACAGAAAGCAAACAGTCTGCAGAGCAGCAACGAGGTGCCTCTTCTCAAGCGCGTCCGTACACCGGCGACTACACTGGCGGTCAACGGCGTCAGTTCAAAGAAAGAAACAAGGCAAAGATTGCTCACCACGACAGAAAGAACAGAGCTGCCAAGAAATACGGCAAGGGAATGTTCTAGCGTGTATTTTGCAGTGTTTGCTAACTAATCTAAACTGGTTCTTCCTCATGCATTCACTGTCATGTTGTTGTTTTTGTTGATAGTAAAGTTTGATGGTTTCTTTCGTTGGCTTCAGTTAGAATCGTCGTCTATGTCGATTACAGGCTACTGTCTGCTTTACGGGGATTTGCGTTCGTCCATTACTTTAATCGGGAAAATTATTAACACCTGATATTGAACTGGTACGATTAATGGTGTCCGTTTCAAGTGCTGTTTTTTCTCGGGCTACAGGTGCGTACTAAGTTGCCTCGGTTTTATCGGGATGGGCGTAAAGGACCTGTGGGGAATGTTGGAGCCAGTCAGACAGCACGTACCGCTTTCGAATTTCTCCGGCAAATCGGTGGCTGTGGATTTGGGGTTTTGGCTGTGCCAAATGCAAACTGCGGTTCCCTCCAATGGCAAGGACTCGAAGATTTATCTGAGGTAGTTGACAGTTTCTGTTCCCTGGCAAGCTGTTCAGAAACTTCAGGCGAAGGGTGCTGCATCGTCTTTGCAGAAATTTGTTCTTTCGAATATCGGCCCTCCTGCGACTTAACGTTGACATGGTGTTCGTTTGCGACGGACGACCGCCTCAGCTGAAGTGGGAGCAGATGCAAAAGCGCCAGAATGACAGACGGATAAGAGAAGGGCAGGAACCTCTGGTCAAACACGCTTCAGGCAATAGAAGTCGCTTCAAATCTCATCTCAATGAGGTTTTCCGATTTTATTTTATTATTTTTTTTGTATGAGGCTGTTCAGGTAGGACTGCGTGCGTTGGTCTGTCTGTCTGTCTGTCTGTCTGTCTGTCTGTCTGTCTGTCTGTCTGTCTGTCTGTCTGTCTGTCTGTCTGTCTGTCTGTCTGTCTGTTTCAGGTAGGACTGCGTGCGTTGGTCTGTCTGTCTGTCTGTCTGTCTGTCTGTCTGTCTGTCTGTCTGTCTGTCTGTCTGTCTGTCTGTCTGTCTGTCTGTTTCAGGTAGGACTGCGTGCGTTGGTCTGTCTGTCTGTCTGTCTGTCTGTCTGTCTGTCTGTCTGTCTGTCTCTCTCTCTGTCTGTCTGTCTGTCTGTCTGTCTGTCTGTCTGTCTGTCTGTCTGTCTGTCTGTCTGTCTGTCTGTCTGTCTGTCTGTCTGTCTGTCTGTCTGTCTGTCTGTCTGTCTGTCTGTTTCAGGTAGGACTGCGTGCGTTGGTCTGTCTGTCTGTCTGTCTGTCCGTCCGTCCGTCCGTCCGTCCGTCCGTCCGTCCGTGTCTGTCTGTCTGTCAGTCCGTCCGTGTCGGTCTGTGTCTGTCTGTCCGTCCGTGTCATGTAGTAAAAATGGCTCTGTTTTAGTGCGCTCACTTGATCAAACTTCTTGGTCTTCCAGTAATTCAAAGCGACGGCGAGGCGGAAGCTACCTGCGCAGCTCTTAATAAAGACCAGGTACTGTAGACTTTCAGTCATATCCCTCCAAGTTTAGACTCTTACAGAGAGTAGACGCAGTAATAACAGACGACAGCGACGTATTCCTGTACGGTGCGCGCAATGTGCTGCGCAACTTTACGCTAGATGGCAAGGAAGCCATGGTTGACTACTACGAAATGAACGATCTGGAAGAAGTTCTGGATTTGGACCGTCAGAAATTGATAGCGCTGGCATTGCTGTTGGGCTGCGATTACTGTCCGAAAGGAGTACCCAACGTGGGAAAAGAGGTGGCCACTAAGTTTCTCGGGTCGTTTGACTGCGGCGAACAAGTGCTGAAACAGTTAATTGTTCAGTATTTTCTTATGGAATTATCAGTGCTCTTTATTGCTACAGCATGTTTTCGTGGCGAACGGACAACGACAGAAGCTACTCCCCGACAGAGTTGTGCGTGCGCAACAGAGCGCTCAGGACTGCCAACTTTCCTGACAAGAGAATTGTGGATGAATTTATGAAGGAAAGAAATTGTGGCTCTACCGTGCGCACTGCTTTGTCTAAATGGAAGTGCCCCTCTCTATCATTTGCACAGGTGGGGCGGCTCTAAATAAACGCACCTAAGCTGATTAAGTTTAATTGTGTTTGCAGGAGTTTTTGTCGGAAAAGTTGGGCTGGACTAGTGATTACACGACAAGCAAAGTGGTACCACTGATATCCTTGTGGAATCAACGCGTTGCTGAATTAGAAAACCGGAACCTTACACCTCTGAAGTACGTAACTGTTTTCTACAAACCAGTTTGAATCTTAAGTCAGTAAATAAATAAATAAATAAATAAATACCTGTTGCTAATGATAATGAAGTTTCAGGATCCAGAAAGAGCGCACAAAAGGCGGTCTGAAGTATTTTGAAGTTCAGTGGCACAAACTGGGTATACATTTGTTTTCTATCTTTGCTACTTACGTATAATTGACTGTTTGCAGCTGAGGATAAAACAACAGAGCAGGAGTACTACGTCACACTAGAAAATTGCGAGCAATTTGAATCGGCTTGGGGTCAACTGGTCAGTTCTTACTACGCGGAAAAGTTGGAAAAGAAGCGAAAACCTAAGAAGCCGGCCAAGAAGAAAGCTTTGCCAGGTGTTCATTATTTGGCTTACTTGTAGTAAAAACTCTTACCCTTTTAAGTAGCAGCGGTGCAGCCAGAAAATCTCAATGACTCGTTGGTTCTGATTCCGGATGAAACTGAAGAGATGGAAGAACTGGAACTCAGTTTTGTGCAAGCTGACCAAACTGAAGCGTCGAATAAACCCGCGAAATCGGGGAACGTCGTCGACGGCTTGGAAAACAGTCCTTTGCCCCTGCTGGAACGACTGCGCTTAAAACAGTCAAACAGTAAAGTTTTAGACAAATTGTTTGATAGTAACTGTAAATGATTAATTTGTACGTATTTTATGCTGTATGTAATAAAGTAAGGGAATGATCAAACTCTAATTAGGTATTCATATTCCCATTAACAAGTCACCCACCGATGGGCAACGGACGCGGCGGGGCATGTAAGCCAAAATTCTAGGGGAGGGGTCGGGTAGTAAAAAACGCTCAAAAATCGCTGGTTTTGTCTCGAATACAGCTAAAAGTGCCGTTTTACAAGCGATTTTAGTGTCTGAAATTCAATAAAAATGTCGTCATATTCGTGTCGAGAAATGTAGGTCGCTGACATTTCTCCATGCTGATAAAATGCGCTGCAGCGCGTTTGTACTTTTAACCATTTTTCCGGAAGGCATTCTCTGTAACAACAAGCATTTCGTTTATGCCAAAAGTATAGCTTCTGTTATTCTATCATTGCATATATACAAATAATCATTATAATATACTAAATCAACTAAACTAAAGCCCACTGCACGGTAACGCTTTACGCACGTAAGCTCGAACGCTATGCAAAAACGATACGTAGAATCTTATCGTATATAGAATTATATTCAACCGATATTATACATAACTACGTACCACTGAGGCTTGAGCCATCATAAAAACACACAACAGCACAAAAAAACAGACATGGCGCCGAAGTTTGAAACCCTGTTTTAAAGGTTATCACATTATTTGGGAGCAGACTTGAGATTGGCCCTCCTCAGCAAAATCCAGCCTGAAATCGTTTCGGGGAAGGCCGATTTCCCAAGAAATGGCAAAAAACTCAGTAAAACTGTCGATTTTCCTTCAAAAGCGCCAAAATTCCCCCTCCCCCGAGGGCTTAGACGGCCGAGGGGTAGCGCCTTCACCGGCTAGCAGTCGGTGTAAGCCCTTCAGGATTTAAATATTCCACTTCCCTTCAGTCGAAACGCTATGTCTATGCCATGCCATATCTGCTTAAGAGGAGAACCCATGATACAGTCAGGCGTCAATCTCTGACTGCGATAATGTCAGTGAACTTTGACCACCACCATATTAGATTGGATGCTGCTTTTCCCAACTCGGTTAGGGAACCTTAAGTAAAACAGGCAGGGAAATAACGACATACATGGTATCAGTAATCATAATATGGTAGCGATACCAAATGGTACCGGTTCACCCTGAAGTTGTACTGGTACCATACACCATACCCCTTCGATTGAGGCCTCAGGTGATACCGTATTTGGTACCGGTAGCATGTACGTACATACGTCGTTATTTTCCGGACTGTAAAAGAGAGAAGCACCATGTCCGCGCTGACAAAGAGAAACAAACGGATATCAATTTCAGCTGAGTGGCCTTTGACCAAAGGACGTTTTGGTAGCCAGCTAAGTTCACAGCCCAGAAGGGATTAGTCGGGACATTCGATAGAAACCACCGGACAGACAGGCCTCAGATCCTTAATCAAATTAGAGCCCCTCGGACCCAGTCGTTGGTGACGCAGCGCCACAGCCGCGTCAGGCGAATCTTGATCGGTGCTATTGCTTCGTTCCGAACCGCCCCCACCGAATTTGTAACTGACGTTGCCGTACTGTTGCAGACAGGGACACGAATCGAGCAGAAACATACAGAAGTCTTGTCGCATACCGAACCACCCTAAAGTAAAGAGTGCCAACTGCTTAGAGAATCACTTCTGCCAACGTACAAGTGTTTCCTCCTCGCGTACCACAGGCCATTAGCATTAGGCAAGCCAGAGAAACGTAGAGAGGTGAACAGACTACTGCGAAGGTCATATGTGGTGACTCGTTGTTTTCGTCCATTTTACCCGTCAACATTACCTGAAACTATTCGCCTACCACACAGTCAAGCACTTAAAATTTATACTGGTAATGGCACTTAGGGTGGGGCCATACATGGGCTGGATAAATCGGTTGGGGCAGTCAAAATAGAAAAAATTGGGGGTGTGCCTACACCGATTTAGCGGGGCCATTTTTAGGTGGGTACTGTAGGTAGGTCCAAGAAGAAAACTCTCTTTCACGTGAGTGGAAGTCTGGGATGGGGTAATGTCGGCCGCGTCGTTGGCTCAGTGGGTAGCTCGTTGCCTCTGACTCACGGCGGCCCCTGCATCCCTAGCGGCCGTAGTGAGTTCGAAACCAGTCAGACTGGAATTAGACTTGGCAAAAACCCACCCAGGCCACCGAAAGCTGGTGACAGCGAGTAGGTAAATCGGTACCAACTGGATCTGCCATTGCACCAAAGCCGCTCCACAAGAGACTGCCGCGTTGGAGAAAAAGATCAATGACGTCAGAAGCTGTCTGAGAGACGAACTATGCAGGAGCCATATGGCATACGGCCCACCCGGCCCACCAGCGGCCGTCGGGAGCTGACAGCATCCTGGCGTCGACACGCCGGGCGCTATCTTAGTGATCCAGCAGCAAGGCTAGGGTGTGGCTGAGCAGTGAAAGAAGGGCAAACGTCCGAGATGACAAATCACGGGGGTTGCGAAATGGACGACCTGACTGACCTGACCAGACATGGGCTAGCATTTCGGCTGAGGGGGGGGGGGTAGAATTTTCAATTCCTGAGGGGGGGGCTGAGGGGGGTAGGAGCGCCTGAGGGGGGGCTGAGGGGGTGGTAAGCCAAAAAGTCCGATTTTTGGCTAAAATCAAGGTTTTTTGGCTTATTTTTCATCAAAATACGTTAAAATAAGCTATTCTGAGCTCATTTACACCTAATCCAGGCATATATTTATCATAATTTTCTATACAAAAATCTTCCAAAAAATTCCTGAGGGGGGGGTAGCGGCCGGCTGAGGGGGGTAGGTCAGAGCCTGAGGGGGGGGGCCAACCCCCCTCAGCCCCCCCCCCTTTGCCCATGTCTGGACCTGACCTGACCGTATGGTCGTAAGGCCCCCGCTCATCGGTTCGGGGTAATGTCGAGCCCAAGTTGGGGTCGGCAAACCCCCGAGGCCCCTGTTTGGGTGGTGGTGCTAATGTTGCCAAGGGTCGGACTGTTAAGTGTCTGTCAAGCATGGAAGTGAAACCGATTACTCACCAGAAATATGAGTATTGGGACGACAAGAAATGTGTATCCGATAGCAGACCACACATGTTGTCGTCTCCGTTCAGGCAATAGATCTATTGATCGAATCAGAAGCACGGCTAAGATTATGGCGTACAGTACTCCAATCAAACTCAGACATATTAGGATCCACAAGGGAATAAATATCACCTGAAATAAATTACAACTTAACCATTTATCGCCGGGTAGCAAATTTAGTACGTCGCTAAAGGTGCAACTTAAAACATAAGATGAACACGGAAAAATTGTTTGAATTTTACGCGAATTGTGCGAAATTGCGGCTTTTACAATCTTTATTCGCTGGCTTCACTGCTTGATTTAATCAAAAGCTCTGTAGCTTAATCCAACTTCGTAATGGAAAAGCGAATTAGTTGAGGCAGATTAACTGGAAACTTACTGCCCAATCCCACTGGATCAAATCGTCCAATTTGAGAGCCAGAAACACAAACTGCAGCACGTTGACTGAGAAGAACAACTCAAACTAAAAATAACTGGATCAGCTCAAGCCAATAACACAGGATGTGCCAAAAAAACAAGCCAGCAGATTTTTTGCTGTAGCAACCGTAAATCCCAACCGATTTGAATGAATCTTCTTTTGAATGAGAGACAAATACATTCTTGAAAGATTGTTAAAATTTTTAGCAAGATACTCTGCTTAGTTCCTAGGATGTTTGCCCTCAAAGTCAAAACAGAGATTTTGGTAATGAACAGGAGCGTTTTTTATTATTTCGTTGCACTTCATAATAAAACAGATTCCTACTACTGCTGAGAGTGAAGGAGGCTTTACTAGTGACACATACGCTCGGGTTTTCACCGGTAAAGTCTCGTTAGCACTCAGCTCAGCAGTAGGAATCTGTTTTATTATTAAGTGCAACGGAATCGCTCTTCTTCATTGCTACGATCTGTTTTTGACTTAGAGGGCCAATATCTGAGGAAAAAAGCAGGGTAGCTTAATAAAAATTTCAACAATCTTTCAAGAATTTATTCGTCCGTCATTCAAAAAAGATTCACAGAAATCGGTTGAGATTTACCGGTTGCATCTGCTGTGTCGTTTTATTACACACCCTGCAATTAGACAGATGGGGATTTCTTAAAACCGTAACAGCCCTAAGTGGACCGTCAGAGGTGACGGTACCGATAACGTTGTAAGTTAAACAGAATTGCTGGACTGAGAGGCAGTTTAACAAACTTCAAAGCTGCGTTCCTGTCTGACCGACCAGATGCAGATTACCACAGATATGACACTGAGGAAAATGAGAGGAATGAAGATGAGCATCCATTTCAGGGGCGAGTCCTCGTGTTGCAGTTTGTACGCGGCTAACACTTCGAACATCAGCAACAACAAGTGCTCGCCCGCACACAACAACATGCAGCGGAATTCCAGCTCCGAACTGACGTCGTTGCTGAAAACAGACGCCTTATGCATGCGTTGAGGTCACAAATGCCCTATCACCTAGGGACCTTCCTTCCCCATTTCAGACACACCTCCCTTTCTAGTAATAGATCTACCCGCCGACGCAATAAAGCAGGTACATAATAATGGGTGTTAGAATAGCATACATGTAACAGGGGGTCCGGGAGGTCTGCCTCACCCGACTAAGGCCAGACCCCCGATCGAGAACCCCCTTCCAGACAATTTTTCCGACCCCCACTCCGATTGTCTGGCAAGTAATTTTTACAGCAAAATTTGGCATTTTTTTAGAGTTTCAGACACTAAAATTGCTAACATATCGCGTTTCGGCTATGGATACTTTACGCTATCCAGTGCTCCGGCATCCGTGCCATGAGAGCGGTTGCTAGTGGGTTCGAAACCGGTCTGACTGGAACTAGCATGATGACGCAAAATCCACCCAACCTAGGCAGACGAAAGCCAGTTATGGCAAGGAGGTGAATGGGTACCATACGAGTTATTTAACTTTTAGCTTTAAAATTGCTAAAATCGCCTGTAAAACAGCACTGTTTAGCTGTATTTGAGCCCAAATTCGTGATTTTTGACAATTTTAGGCAAAAATTGCGACTTTTGAGTGTTTTTAGTATCCAACCCCTCCCCTAGAAGTTTGGCTCCTCCCGGCCGGCGTCAGAGCCCCTACCCCCTAGCGATCGACCGGAACCAAAATTTTCGCCGGAACCGGAACCGGAACCACCCAGTTCCGGCCGGAACCGGAACCGGAACTTTTTCAATATTTGGTCCAAAATTTATAGAAACGTATTTATAGGCACGTCGTGTACAAATTCCTGTTATAAACATCAGCAGAAGTTCAAATCAACAACAGAATACAGACTTTTCAATAACAGTAGTCAAGAGCACGCAAATTGTACTTCAGAAAGAGAAGCTTTTCAACATTTTCAGGTTTCAGCTTTGATCTGTCACCTTCGGAGATGTTTTCAACTGCCTTAAAGGCACAGTTGTTAAATTTTTTGAAGGCCAAAAATTTTTGCTTTTTTTTTAAAACTTAAAAAAAAATTTTTTTTGAAAATCGTCTTAAATGGGTCCAGCATGCTAGTACAGATACTTACAACAAATTTTCCACTTTTGCACCTTAAGTCAGTTGAGAAACCTGTTCGAAAACGACAATACAGCTCTAAACGCTGCCTGTAACTGCATAATTTCACCGAAAATTGTCTTTAGTGGCACTTCTAATGATGCATAACATGGAAAACTGCATAATTTCTCCCCATTCATGCAAATTCTACTGCCCCCACTGAGCTGTGCACTTTATTAAACAGACGCAATAATACTTGATGTAACTGAATATCCATCGAAAATAATGAACCGGAATTCCGGTCGATCGCTACTACCCCCTCCCCCAACGGTGGATGACCTGCTGTTAGTTACATGTATGGCTCTGACCTAATAATAATAAAGCTAGAGCTGCATTTTACCGTGCAGGTGGTCTTTTCCAGTGGGAGACGCAACCGATCAAAGCTCCCGTTAAAGCCAAGAACTTCCATATCCAAAGAGGTGTAAAGATGAGCCAGGCCGACCAGTCTATCTCATGGTCCAGTTTCAAGGCAAAAAATAATGTGAAAAACAACAACGAACAATAGACGACGAATTTCCTGAAACAACAGATTCACTCAAGGACAGGACCAACAGAAGAAAAGCAGATGAAGGACAAGTAAGCACTCACGAAGCATTGAAGTCTTGAAAAACGCCACGAATGCTCAGAGTGACCATTCTGGTGCAGTGCGCATTGCGAACGTGCTAGTCGTTCTCGAGCAAAACATGAAGGATCGCTAAATACAGGTTGTGACCGATCGATTGGCTGGTCGCCGGTCAAACACAAGTCACTGAGTCATATGTACTGTAAGAGTTTAAAGTGAGCGACTTTAGTACACTGCGATTTTCTCCTGTTTCATCAGTTTTCATCGCCTTTTTTAGTTTTGCCTCAAATTCAAAATGGAGAGTGTGTGCTAAGTTCCCACAAAGCTGCGAGTACCTCTACTGGTAGTAACCATTGTTGGAAGGCTGATTGATACAAGTCCACGGCCGGCCACTTCCAGGCATTATCTCAACTGAAATGCAGCCCCTACGAAACCACTGTACCCACTGATAGACTTGGGTTTCTCTTGGCGCCTCTTCTTCAAGTATAGGCTATAATTCAGCCTTTAAATAATGGTTATTGGAGGTACCCCAAGCTTTGTGGTAACTTAGCACACACTTACTTTCCGTTCCGAATTTTAGGCAAAATGCATAAAAAAGTGAAGAAACAGGAGAAAGTCGCTCAATTTAAACTCTTTCAGTACACGACTCAGTGACTTGTTTTTGACCGGCCCCCATCCAATCGATCGGTCAAAACAGCACTCTCCTCACTCAAAGTCACATGACGATAACGAAAGCAAAAAATCCGTCTGCTCAAACTAAAGCTAGAACTAAATTCCCGTTTTTCATTGAACAAGCTGTATAATCCTATTCCTATTCAATCGCACATAAACACTCGGTTGACAAACACGCATTGAAAGCCGCAGCCACCCTTACCAACCTAGCGGTGCCGGCGGTCGACTTTTGCTCGTTCAATGCAGCGGTGGGCGGAGTCACTCACGGACGCACTAGGCCACGATAGCGAAAATTAGGATTAACTCGACGCTCAGCATAAACAGAAACGACACATGTTTGTTTGGTTTGGAAAGCCAATCGAACTTCAAAAACAAACAAACAATAACAAACTTTATGTCCGACAAAATCAACAAGCTTGATCGGCCACAATGCCAGAATCGAAATGTTTTGCCTTCTTTGTCAAGCTGGCTTTTTGAAACAGATTTCTGCTGTCATAAACTCCCAGACCACCCGCAGCCTCTGCTTCTTTCTGAGTGTATGGCGGGTCCTCCAAAGCTTTCAACCGTCGCTTGTGAACTTTTGTCTTCGTATGTTGCGCAAGCGTTTGACTGTCCACGAAGTAACGGCTAATATAAGAAAGAATATTCTGAGTACGTACGCATAATTCGTGAGGTTTTACAGAGCAAAATTCTCTGACATTTCATGCACCAAAGTCAAAACTGCCTAACCAACCAGGCTGAGAAAATTCCAATAAGGGCGAGAAAAATTGGCTTTGAAAAACGAGAAATCCGATTTTCAAAAGGTTGATGTGAAAAGCTAACAAAAAGTTCTAGCAGGGCCCTTTGGGTGACGAGAT
Source organism: Sabatieria punctata (assembly GCA_030248155.1). Classification (NCBI taxonomy): domain Eukaryota; kingdom Metazoa; phylum Nematoda; class Chromadorea; order Araeolaimida; family Comesomatidae; genus Sabatieria; species Sabatieria punctata. Next base: position 15,392 of record JASANB010000956.1, on the reverse strand, counting down.
GCTATCAAATTTTTCCCAGCCATACACCAAATTCCCTGAATTTTCTAGTCCCGCACCAACCTGGTACATAGTGCACGCAAATGTGTATACTGTCAATACGTATGTACATACCTACACTGTATGCAATAGAATTGACCATCACCCGGCAAGTCCAAATCAACTGGTTGATTCAACAGCTTGGCCGATTTTTCTGGACGAAGATCACCGACCACTTCGTCAAGGTCTTTGCCTTTTCTTTTCCTAGTTTTGTTCGACTGAGTGTGCTTCTTTGGCATTTTCGACCAATCTGAAGCCAGTCAACCGCTGGCCTAAACACTGAACTATATCTAGAACAGAACCAGTCTGTAAATATTGAAACGGACACAACAAACGAATGAACAACGCAACTTACCAACAATAAGACTGGAAAATAACAAGCGTTGCGGACTGAACCGCTTTCTTACAGAAGATCACGGAGTTTCAAATTTTACTCTCCAAAATTACAAAATTAGCACAAACTAAGAGAATAGAAACGTTTTCATGGCCGTCTTACTAGACAATTCAGACAACCAGTCGTCAAATATGGGTGTCATTTGGTCCCGTTTCGAATAGTTGACAGTTGGCACAATTCTTCCAGGTTTCAGTGACTGAACAAAACTCTTCAACTCGTCGTAGCTGCTGTGTTCGCTGTATGCCACACCTACGTACATGCTACAATGACTTTGATGACAATACAGAGTTCGGATTACACAGTGTTGGCCATAAGAAAAGACCGCCTGGCAATAATTTCAAATGGCCGCCATTCCGTCAATTTTCAACCGAATGAAAAGATTTTTGCACGATTATTATTATTTGTTAGAGTTGTTTTGGCCAAGTCTTAGCCTGCTAGCCTTCTGTAGCCTGAAGTTATGCCCTTCCGAAATGAACTGACCTGAAGTTTCAGACATACAATTTGAACATAGATACAGTACGTACATATCTCACGACCCCTTCATCGGATCTAACCCAAATTTTGCAGGTTAACCACTCTTTATATGGTCTTAAAACCCTGACGAGGTCAGCTTTCTAGCACTGGCGGTTAAAATTTGGCGGATTATTACTTTCAATGAACGTGAAAACTTGGCGTTCTCAAAAATGAGGGTGTTATCTGCTATACAAACCAGTAGGGCCATGGATTTCAATTGCCTCATAAGGTAATACAATGAACACCCAGATTAGGCTATACAGTCGTGCTTTACGTTCAGATGGCACCACCGTCATTTTGGCAATCTTAATTTTTCACCTTCACTTAAAGCAAATATCCGGCAGATTTTAACCGGTTGTGCTATTATAGTAAGCTGCACTGGCAACCGATTACACAAAATTTAAACGGAGCGGTAGAGCGTCGTGATAAACTGTCAGTGCTATTGGACTGACATACAAGTATAACTCCGCCTTTAACAGCATATAATGCATGCATTTTTGTTTTAAACTGAATAGTGAAACATAAACAAATGACTCGAGTCGAGACCGTACCGATTCTAGTGACGGCACTCGTGCGGTTAATTCGCAGAGCTCCTGATTTCTTCGAGTATTCCCACCCACTTGGCCATACGCACAGAACCGAGGAATACTTTGGAAATGCGTTTAGTCGTTGTATCAACTGCTATAAATTTGCACCATCTCAATAATCTTAGGGGCATAAAAATACTTTTATTCGTGATACCTCGTGAGTGGGCTGGCCAAACACAATGTGCAGTGGCGTGCTACTGAGGTCAATTGTTAGGCGACCATCAAGATCAGCATCATCTAGGCATTTCAACACAGCCAATTTTTCTTTAGTAACTCCAACTTTACACTCAAGTGCGCTTGCTAAGGCTGTAATACCGTTTATGTAGCGCCGAATTGATGTCACAGGAAACAGCAAAACCTACCTTGAAAAATGCGCTCCTTCCCTACAGTGTAAGTGCCACACACAACAAGCGTTGAGGGGTTCCGCGCCACTTCACTTAAAACTGTTTCTACCGTATTCTGAACAACAGCCGACTGAGCGGGAAATTTGTAGCGAGGATCAAGATATCTGAAGTCTTGAAATTTCGGCAACACGGCTGTCACAGTTAAAGTGCCTACGTTGTGTCCAAAAACAGTGTGTCCACTTGGCCGACTCCCAGCTGGTGAAGCTTCTGCAGGACGGAGGCTTCCGCACGCATATCACCGGTATGCAAATGGACGGCACCGGTTGGCAAAGAAAAGAGCAACAGCACAGAACCTGGACAGCTGAAGAAAATTGTACATAGCAGCTACGAATATTTCCACAAGCGACTAAAATAAAGCAAACGAACTGATTAGCATCTACGGACATCACTTGAACACCGTCTGGCAGTACAAACCATTGTTCAAGAGGCAACACTCGCAGATACTTGTCAGGCACTCTCAGTTTCAGTTTGGCCAAATTAGCAGTCACCTGAATGCCAGCAGTTACCGAGCTGAACAGAAAAACAGCCCACCTTAGAACAATAAACGGGCTTAGTGAACCATCTGTTCAAGCCATTATAATGGTCCCAATGAAAATGGGTCAAGAAGTAGCCACTAACACCGTTTATGTATCCGTAGGAAAAAGCATCAACAGCGTAGTGCGTGTCTAAAACAGTTCATTTACAGTCTCTATAAACAATTCTACACACCTGGAACTCGTTTGTAGGCCGGACAGTTATAGCCACTCTCGTTGCGAAAGTAGGTGCCTCGTTCAGAAATCTTTGAAGCACCAGAAGTGGACGGCAGTCGCTTGTCAGCAGTGAATGACGATGGCCTGTTGCCTAAGATTTCATTCGACACTGCAGACGTCGACGATGTGGCAGATAAACCAGCTACAGAGCAAAATTCGTTGGACCATTCTCAGATTTCTCCACCTATTGTGGTGCCGTTTCAACTTGTGAGTGATACCATAAAGCTGAACCAAACGATAACAGTAAAACAGTCGGGCACTTAACGCCGTTTATGGTACTGGTACCATATGGTGCCGGGCCGGTTGTTGTTGTTGCCGGGAACAATAGACGGCCACTTCTTCAAGCTGGAAAAGTCGGGCGGCCGAGCCTTCTGCACCACTGGGTCCATCTGTCGCACAGTCGAGATATGGGTGGCCCGGCTGCACATTAAACCATCAGCTCTACGCATCATCAGTGGCAGATGGGCAAATTCCCAATGGACATCCGGGACGGTTTAGTGCCGACAGTCCAAGCATGAGTCGGAGGCCAACAACCACGTAGCCAACAGGAACAAGGCTACGTGCCCGGAATGGGGCGTTACCATTTAGGGACTGGCCCCATTGCACCTGGGGCTGTTTATAGTACACTCAGCATTGGCCCCGTAGGGTATACTGAGCTGCCCCGGAGGTGGTAACGTTGCACGGTGCCGGGCCGGTACCTGGCATACATGGTGCCATCTATGGTACCCCTACCTTGGTACTGATACTTGCACTAAAGTCTGTTCAAAAATCTTTGGCGCTGGGTACATCCGGCAGTGTCCCGAATTTATGCGTGGTGTGAACCCCGTACATGTATATATGGATCTGTTCCTCTCATCAACGAGACTACTATACTGTTCTCAAAATTTGCATATTGAACTTTAGTTAGAAGCAAGAAGCCTGACAAAAAAATCGACAAGCGAAGCGCCAATTTTTCTACTGATACCACATTCGCATTCCCCAACCTTCAGGCATCTCGAAAATACTACCATATGTGGGTCTACGATCAACCCTACCAAAGTTACACTCGATTTTCTAACGCCGACAAGCGGTCAAAATTTTGTTCTCCCATAGTTAAGGACAAAAATTCATTCAAGATCGAACACATGGGGGTTTTTTCCTCCAATCAATTTCAGCTTCACGGTTCTATGTTATTTCAGACATGCTGAATCCAGCGGTCACATTGGTTTTGCTCTACCACTTTGATTTCTGCTAGAAATTTGACCTCGAAGTTAGGGTGTCCACCTGAATTTCATGAAAAGCCTTACCCAACGTATCTTGTGTGGCTCTGGTTAAAACCCCATACATGTATATATGGATCTGTTCCTCTCTTCAACGAGATTACTATACTGTTCTTGAAATTTGCATATTGTACTTTGCTTAGAAGAAAGGGGCCTGACAAAAAAATCGACTTTTTTGGTAAAGCGCCAATTTTTGTGCCGATACCAGATTCGGATTCCTCAACCTTCAGGCATCTCGAAAATACTACCATATATGTGTCTACGATCAACTGTACCAGAGTTACAGTCGATTTTCTAAAGCCGACAAGCCAACAACACTTTCTGAAATTCAGGTGGACACCCTAACTTCGAGGTCAATTTCTAGCAAAAATCAAAGTCGTAGAGCAAAACCAGTGTGACCGCTGGATTCAGCATGTCCGAAATAATATAGAACCGTGAAGCTGAAATTGGTTGGAGGAAAAAAAACCCATGTGTTCGATCTAGAATGAATTTTTGTGCTTAACTATGGGAGAGCAAAATTTTGACCACTTGTCGGCGTTAGAAAATCGACTGTAGCTCTGGTACAGTTGATCGTAGACACATATATGGTAGTATTTTCGAGATGCCTGAAGGTTGAGGAATCCGAATCTGGTATCGGCACAAAAATTGGCGCTTTACCAAAAAAGTCGATTTTTTTGTCAGGCCCCTTTCTTCTAAGCAAAGTACAATATGCAAATTTCAAGAACAGTATAGTAATCTCGTTGAAGAGAGGAACAGATCCATATATACATGTATAGGGTTTTAACCAGAGCCACACAAGATACGTTGGGTAAGGCTTTTCATGAAATTCAGGTGGACACCCTAACATCGAGGTCAAATTTCTAGCAGAAATCAAAGTGGTAGAGCAAAACCAATGTGACCGCTGGATTCAGCATGTCTGAAATAACATAGAACCGTGAAGCTGAAATTGATTGGAGGAAAAAAACCCCCATGTGTTCGATCTTGAATGAATTTTTGTCCTTAACTATGGGAGAACAAAATTTTGACCACTTGTCGGCGTTAGAAAATCCAGTGTAACTTTGGTAGGGTTGATCGTAGACCCATATATGGTAGTATTTTCGAGATGTCTGAAGGTTGGGGAATGCGAATGTGGTATCAGTAGAAAAATTGGCGCTTCGCCAAAAAAGTCGATTTTTTTGTCAGGCTTCTTGCTTCTAACTAAAGTTCAACATACAAATTTCGAGAACAGTATAGTAGTCTCGTTGATGAGAGGAACAGATCCATATATACATGTACGGGGTTCACACCACGCATAAATTCGGGACACTGCCGGATGTACCCAGCGCCAAAGATTTTTGAACAGACTTTAGTACCATAATATTATATGGTGCCTGCCACCCCCTTCAGATTTCGTACCATATCCCATATTAATATGGTTTGTTTGTGAACATTTATTCAAACAGTAGTGTTTGAACCAGGGAGTCAAAACTGTATAAAACAGGAGCTGCTGCTCCCCTATGGCACCGGCACCATACCAAGACACTCCCAGAAAGTGGGGTGCCGTATATGGTACCGGTACCATTATGTACCCACTAGCCCAAGTACCAGACTAGGAAAGTACAATGTATCGGCATCATGGTACCAGTACCATAAACGGCGTTAAGTGCCTGACTGTAAACCTATACGTATAAGCCAAATGAGAGCGAAGCAGATACTAAACGCACCTTTGACAGGCGCAGTTTTCTCAGACAATCGAACAACGAAACCGTCTAGCGTTGTTTGCCTTCCGGTGGCCGGTTCGCAGCTACGTTTAGCTTTCACCATAATTTTGGCCAGTCCAAACCATTAAACACGTGTACTAAACAGCAAATTACAACTAGAAACCAATTTCTACCAGATTCCGACTTTTCAGTGCAGCAAGTAGACATTTAAGTAAAATCTCATAAGCGGACGGACGACCGTACAGTGCAATCACAAGTCAAACCTCCAAAAGTTTCATTCACCGAGCGCAGCCAGCCTAGCTGCAGAGTAGCCAATACATAAATAGTACAATACATCAGATCCGACCAGCACACAAAACCAACAGCAGTTAGTTGACCTCCAAGAAATGCAAAAAAGAGCGAAACATAAACGACAAAATCAACAAAAGCCTAACAGCGGCCAAAAATCAAAATCACAGATGAAGACGCGAGTTTCAGGCGGCAACGCCGTTGGCCTCTGCCGCCGCTGTCAGCTCGTTGTATCGTTTTTCTTGCGTTTCAAAGGCCTTCTCTAGCTTCTTGCGTTGCTTCTTGCTCAACTCCTTGCCCTCCGCGTCATGAGTCGGTATGCCTTTTTCGTCGAAACTGGAATAGGCAGCATCATTGCGGAACATTTGGCCGGGCGGAATGCGTTTCTTGGCCTCTTTAGCAGCGGCCTCCGCCTCCCTTCGTTCCTTCTCCTTCTGTTTGGCCAGCTCCAGCTCCTTCTTCTGCTTCGCTTCGCGCAACAACACCTCTCGGTCGACCAGCTTAACCATGGTCTGGCCTTGCTTGTCTTCCAAACGAACGCCCAAGTCCGGCAACACCTCGTCCCGCAATTTGTCGCATTCCTGAAACCTGACGTCGTGGAACCGGTTGCCATTTGCTACCGATTACTTTGGAGGTACACATACAGGGTGCGTAAAAAGCAAGCCAGCAGATATTTTACTGTGGCAACCTTAAATCTCAACCGATTCGAATCAATCTTTTTGAATGAAAGCAAATAAATTCTTGACAGATTAGTGCAATGTTGATTACTTGGTTCGTGAGATATTTGCCCTCAAAGTAAAATCAGAGATTTTGGTAATGAACAGCAGCGATTTTTATTATTCCGTTGCACTTCATCTTAAAACAGATTTCTACAGCTAAGGGCTAACGTCACGAGGCTTTACTGGTGACACACACGCTCGTTACTTCACCTCTAAAGTCTCATTAGCCCCCAGCAGTAGGAATCTGCTTTATTATGAAGTGTAATGAAACCGCTCTTGTTCATTTCCAAAGTCTGTTTTGACTTTGAGCGCAAGTTTCGCAGGAACTAAGCAGAGTATCTTGATAAAATTTTCACTATTTTTTCAAGAATTTACCTATCATTTAAAAAGGATTCATTCGAATCGGTTGATATTTACGGTTGCTACAGCAAAAAGTCTGCTGGGTTGTTCTAACCACTGTTTGTTCATTACCAAAATCACCGTTTCAATTTGATGGCAAATATCTCAGGAGCCAAGCAGAGTATCTTAATGAAATTTGCACCAATCTATCAATAATTTATTTGTCTTTCATTCAAACAAGTTTCATTCAAATCGGTTGAGATTTGCGTTTGCGACAGTAAAAAAGCTGCTGGGTTGTTTTTTGACGCACCCAGTACCTACAATCATTTTAGTCTGGGAAGCCATTTATTTTAGTGTAATTTTTTTGAAATCCTCGCAATGTCAGCGAAAGGCTATTTTAGCTGTCATGCACCAATCCAAATCGATGTTTTCAGCAATTTTCAGTACTCGACCTGCACCCCAGTTTATGGCATCACCGCACGCAGGATTCGAACAGTAATTTTCTTTTAAAAAGCGACAAAGTTTTCGGGCGAGCGGGCCAGCGAGCGCGAGGGTACGCGGCATTCCGTGAACGTTATTTCTTATAGGAAATTCAGCGAAAAAAATCCGCGGCAGAAAGCTGAGATCTGAGAGTCTGCTTTGCTTGATGTACTCAGCCCATTAGCCCATGTCAGCTTCTTTCCCTTTCTCACCTCTAGAATCAGCGTAACTTTCTTGTCGATAGCGATCGTTCTAACGTCCTCTCTGAATTTGGTGAGGGCTTCCAGATAGGGCAGCAGCAACTTCTCACGGTCCATACTGCTTCCTTCCTGCGACGAATCGGGAAAGCCGATGTCGACCGTCTCCGGTACAGCACCGAACACTCTGAACAGCCAGGTGATGTAGGCGGCCATATTGTGCAGCAGCAGACAATTCGGTTTCAGCTTCTGCGATTCCTTCGCCTTCAGGTACAGATTGCCGAGGCCGATCATCTCTCGGATCACCTCCATCACTTTGTAGGTGTTGACAGAGTCGCACAGAGCTTCATGGATTTCCCGCTTCGAGCCGTGGAACTTTTCGTTCAGCTCCAGCTCGTCACGTCCGAATTTCTCGTACGAAACGTCCCGGTCGGGGTGATAGTACAGTCGCAGATAGTGTTTGACGCCCAGGAAAAATTCAGAGGCCAGTTTTTCGAACTGCAGGGCCCTCTCCATTGTAGAGTCACTGAAACAGCAACGTTAAGCGGTACCTTAAGACAGACAGACAGACAGACAGACAGACACAATGACAGACAGACACAATGAGACAGACAGACACAATGAGACAGACAGACACAATGAGACAGACAGACACAATGACAGACAGACACAATGACAGACAGACAGACATACAGACAGACAGACACAATGACAGACAGACACAATGAGACAGACAGACACAATGAGACAGACAGACACAATGACAGACAGACAGACAGACACGATGACAGACAGACAGACAGAGAGACAGACACGATGACAGACAGGCAGACAGACAGACACAATGACAGACAGACACAATGAGACAGACAGACACAATGAGACAGACAGACACAATGAGACAGACAGACACAATGACAGACAGACACAATGACAGACAGACAGACAGACAGACAGACAGACAGACAGACACAATGAGACAGACAGACACAATGAGACAGACAGACAGACAGACAGACAGACACAATGACAGACAGACAGACAGACAGACAGACAGACAGACAGACAGACAGACACGATGACAGACAGACAGAGAGACAGACACGATGACAGACAGACAGACAGACAGACAGACAGACAGACAGACAGACAGACAGACACAATGACAGACAGACACAATGAGACAGACAGACAGACACAATGACAGACAGACTTCTGGTCGCGTCTTGGCCACGGATAGTTTACGCTATCCCGTGTGTCACGGCGGCCCCGGCATCCGTGAGAGCGGTTGTTTGTGGGTTCGAAACCGGTCGAAGCGACTGGAAGTAGTCGACGTAAAGCCCAACCCAGACCGCCGAAAGCCGGTGATGGCCAGTAGGTAAATGGGAACCGAACCGGCGCTGCCGTTGCACCCAATGGCAGCAAAGGGGAGGGTTGTTTGTAGACAGGGCTACCCCATTGAAGGGCTCTGAAAAGAGCGAGGGGTGTCCTGAGCTGTCCGAAAGGACAGTGGAACTCATAAACAAACAAACAAACAAACAGACACAATGAGACAGACAGACAGACAGACAGACAGACTAAACGATGAACACAGTCCCACATAGTCCTACCTAAAATCGAGGACATCTTCCCACCGGTGCATGAGGAACAGAATTCTCAGTTGACGAGCCGTGTACTTTTCCAGTGCCTTTTTGATCGTAATGAAGTTCTTGAGACTCTTCGACATCTTCAGTCCTTCAATACGCAGCGTGCCGGCGTGTAGAAAGTAGTTGGTCCACTGCTCGATGTCGTAGTGCGCTTCGGTCTGCGCGATCTCGTTGTCGTGGTGCGGAAACTTGAGATCGAAACCGCCGGCATGGATGTCCAATTTGTTTCCGCAGATAGCAGAGGCCATGGCCGAGCATTCGATGTGCCAGCCGGGCCGACCTCTGCCCCACGGACTGTCCCAAAACGGTTCGCCGCCCTTTGAGGCCTTCCAAAGAGCGAAATCGGTAGCGTTGCGTTTTTCCTAAACTCACCAAGAATCAGAATGCAGTTGGAGACCGAAATCACTCTTGAATTTTTTGGAAGAGCGAACGAGCATAATGTGGCTTAAACGAACAAAAGGTTATGTATACCTGTAGACGCTCTGCAGAAATACTCAGCTCTCCTTCGCCTTCGCGCATCGCTTTCTGCAGCTGCGTGGGATCAAGGAACGCCTCGGGGACTAGTTTGGCATAATGATGATTTGGAGCATTATCGAAAGCTACAGTATCGAAGTAAACCTGCAACAACAGAATTCTAACGCAAAACTTACTACAGTCAGGCACTTAACGCCGTTTATGGCACCGACACCATATATGGTACCCCCTTCTTCGGGGCCTGTGGTGGTACCATATATGGTACCCCTACCTTCGCATTGGTAACGGTACCGGTACCATACAATGTATATGGTACCACTCTGTTCAGATTTCATACCATATTATGGTAGTGGGGTTTGTGCCCAGTTCCGACTTTCCCAGTTCCGACTTTCCCAGTTCCGACATTCCCAGTTCCGGCTTTTCCCAGTTCCGACTTTTCCCGATTCCGACTTTCCCAGTTTCGACTTTCCTGAACCTCACCACTAAGCGTAAACCTGAACCTCCTACTTAGCCTAAGCCTTAACCTAAGCTAAGCCTAAGCCTGAACCCTGAACCTATCCCCTAAACCTAAGCCTAAACCTAACCCTTAAGTCTAAGTCTCAGCCTAAGCCTGAACGTAAGCTCTAAGTCTAAGCGAGACCCTGAACCTGAACCTCACCCCAAAGCCTAAACCGAACCTAAGCCTAAACCTAACCCTTAAGTCTAAGTCTCAGCCTAAGCCTGAACGTAAGCTCTTAGTCTAAGCGAAACCCTGAACCTGAACCTCACCCCTAAGCCTAAACCGAACCTAAGCCTAAACCTAACCCTTAAGCCTAAGCCTGAACCTAAGCTCTAAGTCTAAGCCAAACCCTGAACCTGAACCTCACCCCTAAGCCTAAACCTAACCCTTAAGCCTAAGCCTGAACCTAAGTTCCAAGCTCTAAGTCTAAGCCCTGAACCTGAACCTCACCGCTAAGCCTAAACCTGAACCTCCCCTAAGCCTAAGCCTAACCCTTAAGCCTAAGCCTAAGCCTGAACCTAAGCCCTAAGCCTGAACCTAACCTCTAAGCTCTACGTCTAAGCCTGAGCCTGAACCTAAGCCTAAGCCAGAACATGAACCTAACCCCTAAGCCTAAGCATGAACGTAAACCTACTCATTGAGCATTACGTAGCTACATATTGTTGTATATTTTACCAGAGTCTTGTCTGTATAAAATAAAGTGAATGTTATTGTAAAGTCGGAACTGGGAAATGTCGGAACTGGGAAAGTCGGAATTGGGAAAGTCGGAACTGGGAACACGCCGGTAGTGGTACCATATTTGGTACCGGCACCATATATGCTACCGACACCTTATATGGTACCGGCACCCATGGTCATGGGTAGTGGTACCATATGGTACCACGACAGGCCCCGAAGGTGGGGGTACCATAATGGTACCGGTACCATATATGGTGCCGGTACCATATGGTGACGGTACCATGGTACCACCACCCTAGGTACCGGTACCATAAACGGCGTTAAGTGCCTGACTGTACTAAGCCTATCTCACTCTCTCACCGATCCATCTTTGGCGAGGTAAGCGTACTGGTTGTCACAAATCTTCTGTATGTACTGGACTATCTCAGGAACGTACTCACTGACTCGCGTAACCACGTCAGGAGGCCACACGCCCAGACTCATCATGTCGGCGTGGAATTCGTTCTCAAACTCGGCAGCCAAATCTCTGAATATGCCGAGATCGGTGACCGATTGGCCCTTGAGACCGTCGAGCCAATCGGAGAGTACGTCGCGTGCTTCTTGCAAGACTGCGTGCTTGGCCGACTCTATCGCCTCTGCGTTCTTTCCTTGCAAAGCCCGTTCAAGTAGACTGACGGCCGCGTTCACTTTGACAACCTGAAGACGTGCGCTTCGTTCCTTCTTTACACTCTCTTTGTCGAACCGGACGACGTGGCCAAGTTTACATAACAAACAACCTGCCCCCGGACTTATCGGGCGTCGAGCAGCCGCCAATGCAACTTAACTTGTGTGTAAAATAATGACCAAAAACATTTGGTAGAAAGATAGTGACACACTAACATAATCATACATGTGCATGGGGGTGCCCAGAGGGGGACGAAAATAAAGATCTACCAAACGTTGCTATAGGTTGCTGGAAAGCCTCCACCTACGTTTTTAGCCACAGAAATCAATTTTGGCAACTACGCACCCTTCCTCCAGGCAACTACGCACCAAACCTATAATTTTCGCAAATTTTCATCGAAAATTTCGGTTTTTTGACAAAGTTTGTGTTGGAAATCCGGTTTTTTGGGCAGTTATTGTCAAAAACTCAACATAAAGTAGAACTTTTTGAATTTTAAGTGAAATTTTTGAATTTCCCTCCAAAACATTTGCAAAAAAATCAAATTTCCAGCCAAAATTTGAATTTCGCGCCGAAAATTTGAGCATTTCGCCAGGCAACTACGCATGGAGACCGGACTGTACCCCTCTGAGCTGCGGACCATTCACATGTATGAACATAATGTACATCTAACAGGTCGTACGCCGAAGTGGAGGAGGTTTGGTGTTTGCGGCCGGCCGAGGGGGTCTGAGCCGAGCCGAAATTCTTTGGGAGGGGTAGGGGAGGAATCGCTAACTTCGACTGCAAATGCAGCTAAAAAGTGCTGCTTTACAAGCGATTTTTTAGCAATATTAGTGTCTGAAACTCTAGAAAAATCGAAAAAAAATGCTACAAATTACTTGCCAGAAAAATCGACTCGGGGGGATCATGGGTCCGGCCTAAGTCGGGTGGGGGCAGACCATCGGACCCCCTGTTACATGTATGCACACTAATAACAATTTTCAAACATTAGACGAAGTGGGTGGATCGATATAGTTTTTTCCGGAATGAAATTGCGCTGTATGTGGATGTCTAGCGTGGACAAAGCCCAAGTAAAAAACCCTCCGAACCCTTCTCCCTTGAAAATCAGGCTAACTGGGTTGATTACCTACCATATTCTGGAGCATTTTCTTTTTGTCCGGGTCGTTTTCGCTTTCGAACTTTTCGTTGAACGGTTTGAGCGCTTGCAACACGTCACTGATCACCTTTTGGACGGGAATGTCTGTGTTCTCGCGCAGGTACTCCTGCATTAAATGTTTCTGACGGGCCCTAAACACCCTCTGATTACTTACTAAGTCGAGCGAGATCATAACCGATGGGACTGATCCCTACTTTGAGAAGCAAAAAAATTCTTGTTATTCTAGCTGCTTTTTCAGCCAACTTTGTTGTGAACGATTCTCGTCCAAAAAATGTGGGCAATTTTTAATATTGGAACGACCTGACCTGGTGGCCCAAAACCATACAAGGCCCGTCGCCGGGAGCTTGCTCTTTACCGGCCGATAGTAGGTTGTCGGAAAACCTTTTCTGGGAAATGGGTCTAGGCCCGTCCATGAGAAGTCATAGCCCTCGTTTTTTAGGGCCATGAATGATCGGAACACCACCGAGCCAACTACTTTTCGTCGGATAATCTGTTACATGTCTGGAGGCTCACCGTTTGATGATTTTGTCGTCTATATCAGTGATATTCATCACGTACTGCACGTTGTAGCCAAAATAAGAGGTTAGAACTCTGCGCAGAATGTCAAAGGATATGTAGGAGCGCGCATGACCCATATGTGCCGAGTCGTAAACGGTCGGTCCGCAAATGTACCAATTCACCTGAGGCACACCAGCTGTCTGCTTAATTAAATAGGAGCATAAATGAGGGTCACCTTGTGTCCATCAAAAGGGGCGAACAACTCCTTGCGTCTGGTGAGACTGTTTGTAAGTCTGAGTTGAGTCAGAGAGTCCGGCGGAGTGGGCGGAGCCTGCCATTGCGCCAAGACTCGCTTTCCAGATTCTCCTCCAGCCACGTCCGGCATCTTCTCCCTCTGCCAACTGTTTTGCGCACTACTAACAGCTAAAAGCTAAACCCATTTCTACCATGGAAGGTAACTATAGCCTATTGCTTTGGAACAGGAACACGTATCTACTAGGTAAACCTAGCCTTTTTCCAATAAAGCAAAGGGAAGGAAAATGAGACTGAATGAATAGACAATCTTCCTGCTCGATAGCAGTTGGCTACTCCTAGTCTGAAAGGACAAAAAAGTACAACAACGACAATGATAGAGAACGAGGGGAGGCGGCTGACGCAATCGGCAACAGAGGTTGACTGAGACAAATGACGAATGAAGGACCGCACCTGCAGCAGAATTGTATCGACCACTCGTGCGCAATAATCCAGAGAAGACTACTTTTGACACCACAGCCAGGGCGACACTGAAACAACCCACCACCAACTTTGTTCAGCAGGGGACAGGATCAATCCAATATCCAGCCAGAAAGAAAGAAACGAAGCAAACAAGAAATCGATAAAACAGTAGCAGCAGTGACAAGAAAAGAAACACCAAAAAGTAAAAGTTTTAACAACAGCTACGGTAATAAAATAATTTAATTTAGACTCTTGGATTACTATAGAAAGAAAAAATTCGGTAGCCACACGAATGCGGCGGGGCCGACCGCAACGGCATGCAGTCAACTTAGTGCACAGGACAGGACCAATCACTGCCCTTTGTCTGACTGCGCCACGAAGCCGCAGCACAGCATAAACGTGCATTCATATTCGTGCAGAAAAAGATCGCCAGGCAACTTTTCTGTAGAAAAACTGTCGCTCTATGTAGACAAAAATTTTCTGCTCAACAACAGTTTTTTATTTCGTGTAAATAAATTTTTTGCGAGCTTCTTCCGAATTTTCCGCCGGTTGAGCGCTCTCCTGCATTGTTATAATCCTTTCGCCCTAAAACAATATCATTTACACATTCCTGTCATTGAAAATTCAACTTAAAAAAGGCCGGCGACAAAAAATAGTTCAATTTTTTAACTACATTTTTGTAGATTTTTGTCGCCGGCGGAAAGATCTTGCGCGGCGTTTGGGCGCGTTTCATACTGTACTTTAAACGAGTTTTTCTGCAGAAAGGTTGCCAGGCCAGTCGATCTTTTTCTACAAAAGATGAATCCACCTTATGACAGCAAATTTAAACCACCCCTTTGCCGTTGCCACTTTTAGCTTGCTGCGCGGATCTACCTATCCAGTGCTGCCAAGTAATAGACCTAAAGTCCCCAAAAATATGGACTCCCTCTAATCAAAAATCTCTGGCTAACAACATCTATCGATTGAAAGAAAGAAAATTCATGAACATCGTTCAGTACAAAAGTCAAGTATATATCGATCAGAATCAAAGGACGGGCTGGGCCGATCGACCGGCTTCTATTGATGATCAGTAAAAGGAGAGTAAAATTATAGTATACTAACTTCTTTCAATAAACCACCGATTTCGCAAGTATTTTCCGAAATTTCAACTGTTTAGCTTACTGAAAAATTGTAGATTTGCTACAGTAACTAAAACATGCAACTGATACCGAAGTTCATTTTTTCATTTAGAGAAACGATGAAACCCACAAACTCATACAGTTGCTTTCAGCTCTACAATACTAGGGTAAACCAGGGTATTTTGAACAGGGGGCAACTTTGAACAGGCGTGAGTTTTGTGCGTTTTGCGCTGCATGGCGCCTGCCTGCGGTTCGCTTTTTGGCCTGTGGTTGCGCTAGTTTA
>JASANB010000954.1:0-20214 GCA_030248155.1 Sabatieria punctata | reverse complement strand
CGCGCAAATCACTACCACTCCATCGAGAATGTTCCAAAAATCGCGGCAGTAAAGAACTCCGATGCAGGACCACGCCCAAGTCAATGATCTACAGCAGAAGCGGTTGGAACGGCATCAGACTCTATGAAATAGACGGGCTGCTACCTTGAGAACCATTTCACAGGCAAATACGCCAGTGAAACAATAATCGTGAGGTACTGCAGCGTTTTGTTCCACTTGCTGTCCTCATCGACCGGATCCTCAGCAGCCAGTGCTATCGAACTCATGCAGATCACACTCATCACGCCCATCTCGAAATACTTGGTCTGCACTATGTTGTGCACAAGCACGCGCAAACTACAATCAATTGGATGAAGCGACATGCATGCACTGCACGTCTTACGGGTTAGTGTGAGAGAGAATGAACATAGAGGAGTAGGGCAGAATAGGTTTTGGACCACCAAACGGACTCTCTTCCTCCTCCACTTCCTCTTCCTCCACACCTCGATCGCCTAAATCTTCACAGTCTTTGTGCCGTTCCATAGTTTGGTGACACAGTATGCATCACTAAGCGGCTCAATGCTCAAATCATACATGGACGGATGCGACTGTATTTAGTTTGACTCGGGCCACACTCCCTCCCGCCCCCATACCTCTCGCTCCAAATTTAGGCGACCTTATTTTTCGGAAACCAAATTGCCCAGTAGGCGTTTTGCAAGCAATACAACGGACTTTCATGTTTTAACATGGTTCAAAACGTTCAAAACAGTGAGTGGTTTGGTTATGTGTGACGTGAAAGGCGTATTGAGAGTAGAACTACTGTAACTAACCGTCAAAGCCATCAGCCAGTGACCCGTTAGCTTTGGAGCCATCCATCTCAATGGCGATCGAGCCTTCCTCCCTGAAATAATCTCCTGTAAGCCAGAGACAGCGCCCGCCCATGCGTGCACAGCAGCAGAGCACAGACCACACACGGCCGGCTAGACGGATACCAGCACTTACCGATCAGTGGGAGCAACCTGCAACGAGTGAGGAGGGTCAGATACATTCTCCTGCTCAGACGCACTATAATCCTCACGACGGGCAACTTTCCTCTGAAAACCGCTTTTAGCTTCATTACTGCGCCGCCATAAGCTTCCAACTCCTTGCCTTCTCAAGCTTCACCACACGCCGGCAAGGCTTGGAACCTTATAACTGTAGCAAGGCAATGTAAAAATTGAAAAAGTCAGCGAAAGATTGAAAGAGCAAATTTCAAAATGCGGGCACCACTGGTTAAATGCTAAAACCTCAGCCAAAACACAGAACAGAGGGGAAGGATGAGAAAGAGAAGAAATTCCCAAGGGAAACCGGTATAAGCACAGAGCTCCATACAATGGTCTGCCCATTACAGTCGGCTACATTTTAAACGACTACTCTTAGCTGCAACTGTCAAGGGAATTGCAAAATTGACTTCATTCATTCGCTGGACGCAACGTTGTTATGGAGCTCATTTCTGTCAGACATGCGGCAAGCCATGCCAATGGGTCGGCGGCCTGGGGTTGAAGAACCAAGTCAAAACTTTGCTCACTGCGTCGTCTCAGATCAGCTCTCCACCGCCGATAACTCACTGACTGTCGAGACTAATAAAATTTTAGTTCGAAAGACTCAGCAAAATTGAGTTTTTGATCAGAAACCGCTGCAGAGACACGAAGACATGTACAGTACATGTGTTGCAAGAGAAGAGAGGGGTAAGCGGGAGAAAAAGCCATTCACCATGTCGCCACCAATCGACGAGCAATCAGACACCTCTTCCTGAGTTTTCTCGTCGGCCTCCTCAGCGGCAGTCAGCTCCTGAGCGTTGGCCAAGTTGTCCACGGCGATGGCCAAGAACACGTTCAGCAGAGTGTCTGCAAGAAGGAAAGGACCATCAGTCAGGTGCTTCCCAGCAGCTACTGCACTGCACTCACAGTTGCCAAAGAGCACGAGAACGATGAAGTAGACCGAGTAGATCATGCCGCCGTGGTAGATGCCTCCGAGCGCCTCGATCGCAACGTACATTACTTCGTTCCAATCTTCGCCCGTCAAAATCTATACAATCAACAGTCTAGTAGAAACTCATTGCGCATTCAGGATGTGGGCACCCCCAACACTTTGTACGAGTACGCATCCAGTGAGAAATGAGTGCACAGTACAAGGTGCCAAACAATGATAGACCTTGAGCAGTGCAAACTAACCATGACAGGAAAAAAATAAAGTAGCGATTCGGTTCACATTTTATTGTGGGCTAGCTGAGTGCTCATTCGACTGGCGTCACGAACATCTCAGAGATGCGTCGTCACTTCCATCTCCCTATTTTACTCAGCTTCAAGCAACCAGTTCATGACACCAATAGCTGGAAACACTGAATACCGAGATTGTGAGTTTAAACCAACCATATAAAATGTGCTACTTATCGGTACTTGCATTTTTTCCGATCATACTTAGTTTACTTTACTCAGAGGAGAAACCACCATTGTTTAGCAGCCTGTACAGGATGCGCCCTTGCTTGAAATGTTCCAGAGGCCACTGTACAACCAGTTATGACTTGCTCACCTGGAAAACAGTGATAAGAGCCACAGGAAATGTGTCGAAGCGAGTGTAGGATTCGAAATGTGTGAATCTGCAATTAAGAACAATTTCTGATGTGCGCGTGCAGTGCGGAGAAAACTGACTTTCCACCGAACAGCTGCATTCCTAATAAGGCAAAAATCACAATGAACAGAAAGAGCAGAAATAGCAGCGAGATGATGCTTCTCATAGAGTTCATCAGCGATATGACTAAGTTGCGCAAACTCGCCCAGTACCTAGAAACAAAGTTTCTCATGCCGTCAGTCCCTGCAATACTGTATCTACTTTGTGACTTTAAAAATTCTGAGCAACCGCAGAGCTCTGAGAACAGACACACCAAAGGAGCCGCCCGGCACTATGAAAGAATAGATGACCTCGAAAGCACTGCCAACTATGACCTAAACCGGTGTGTGATTAGAGCAGTCTGGCGACTGTCGGTTGTGCTGGTGCTTACAACACAGTCGAAGATGTTGAAGGAAGACTGGAAATAGACGCGGGCACCCATGCCGAACATTTTGAATGCCATTTCGAAGATAAAAATCAGTAGGAAGACGTACTCGGCATATTCTAGAGCCATCAGACCATTAGCGCTGGTGCAGCTGATTTTAGCGCAATTACGTACCCAAAAACAAGCTCAGCCATTTGGGTTGTCCGTAATGCTCGATGGCTACACAGACCGTGTTCAGAAAGACCAACGTGATAACCAGCCAGTAGAAGAACTGAGTTTTGACAAAATGTCTGATTTTGATTCTGAAACACACGCACTCACCCACACACCAACTATACTAGACACGAGTCACCTGTAATGTCTGGTCGCTTTCATGAACTTGCCGATCGGACCGCGACTCTTCCTCTTAGCTACAAAATACAGAAGGTCAACAGAAGCCATAATGGAGGCCGGCTTGCGTTAGAATACCATCCAAAGTAGTAGCGCAAACCCGTCTCAGAGGCGAGAGCAACTCTAGACTAGCATTACATACGTGACGGTTACTTGAGTGTAACGCATAACTCATGCCCAGACACAGTGCGACAGTGTATGACAGGACCTGGAGAGAAATGTGACACCGCTAGAACATGCCAATCGCGGTGTACATATACACATGCCACTCGAAACCAACAGCCATTCTCCAAACTACAGTACCCCTCTGTATGAACAACTCGGCCACAACACGCATCTGGCACTGTCAACATGGACCAGTGCCAGCTACAGGGTATCGCCAAGCTATTCATACCCAGGTACCTAGAGATATTTTGCGCATTGTAAAGTACTGTGAGAGTAGTTCATGCGATCTGTGTAGCAAGTAAGAGAGAGAGAGTGAGAGAGAGACAGAATGGCTGCAACATGCTTCTAGCGCAGTGACCCCACCAACATGGCATGCAGTGGTCACCGCTCTGCTGTCCTGTGTCGCACCTGGAGCTGCTGGGTCAGCCACATCGCCGGACACAATCGAACCTTCACCTTCTTCATCCTCAGCCTCTTCCTCCTCCTCCTCTTCCTCGATGTCCTCCTCTGTCTCTGTACTCTGCTGCGCCAGGTGCTTCAGCTTCTTGCTGGCCGCACGCCGGCGCGCTGAACAGACAGAAAACCAGCTGAATCTGGCCCACCGGCCAAACCGACAAACCTTCGAGGATGGCCTGTTTCTCTTCCTCAGTTGTGCGCTCTTCACTCAAGATCACCTCCTCCGCCTTGCATATCCACTCCAAGTAGCCGTTCAGCTCTCTCTCGATCTGCTGTTGTCTCCTGAGCTTGAGGAACTCGCGTCTGTTCTCTACCCTTTCTCTTTCTTTGGCAAATTCTCTGCAAAGGCCTCTTCTGTGCACCTGTAGTAGGTGAGCGAGGTGTTTACCCGCTGAGTACACCGAGAACCAAATTGAGCATGAAGAAAGAACCGAGGATGATGAGTGGAATGAAGTAGGCAAAGTTGAAAGTGCTACCCAAGGCATCGTTTGTCTGCAACACATATTGGCTTTTGCCGGGGCAAATTGGAGCCTCAAGACGGTCCCTGGGCTGACCGGCAAATTTGCAATGCATCGGCGCCCACTGACGTCAATGATCTTGACGCTTTGGGCCGTGGCCCAATTTGGACCAGAAGCCACTTACATAGTACATCACTGCCGTCCACCCCTCCATTGTAATACACTGGAACACGGTGAGCATGGCGAATGCGATATTGTCGAACGACGTTATGCCGTAATTGGGACCTAAACGCACTCATCAATTACAGCCGACCCTCCTCTTTTACCTATCCAATTCTTCTGGCACGTCGAACTCTCCAAATGGCAGTTGTAACCTCCACTTGAAGTCTTGTTGGTGCATGGAAATCGCTTCCCACCGTCTGTCACAATCTCCCCTAAAACACGTTCAATCGCAAAATCCTATTTATATATACTCAGCTGCAACTACATTGTATTTCAGCTACTTTCTTGTCTGCTCTTGACGCCTGTCCAAGCCTGCAGAGCACTTTGAGGGCTGACGGCATCGATACTACACCCTCAAACTCTTATATAACCCCTTCCCAGTGAGACAAAATTTTGAAATTAGTAGTCGAAAATCTGTGATCTTTTTGGGAATTTCTTGCAATAAACCCTTCGATCCTTCATACCCCTTGAGAAATTTAGCGATGTTTTCTGAGGATACCCCATCTGGTGATCATTTGTGCGCTTACTACCTCACTACCCACTGTGCCAGGCACTGTACAGTGCTGACTGTACGCTCCGATTTTCTGATTTAAGCTAACGGCGCTTCCAGCAGACGTACCTCTTTCGCTGTAACACGTGGCATGAAAGGCTCCCTTGTAAAACTCGAGGCCTATGATTGCAAATATCACAATAGCGAAGAGCACCAACAATCCGATCTGTAGTAGGGGAGCCATCGCGCACAGAATTGACTTGAGCACCACTTGCAGACCTGCAGTGCTGAGTGCATGCTAAGTAGCCGGTGTCTGTGTGGTGCAGCTTACTCGGTATTCCGCTGACCAGTTTGAGCGGTCGGAGCACGCGAACTGCGCGCAGAGTTCGCAGGTCGAGCGACTGCTCTCCTCCCCCGGAGAGGGGCAACATGGTGATGACGCTGAAACGATTAGCCGCTCAATCAATTAATTAGCCAGCCAGGTGTCTGCTGGAGGATTCGCAGCGCCGTGTCGTTTTGCAAGCGCTGTTTTATTCATGGCCTTCGGATATAATAAAACGCTTGAAAATCGATGAGACGCCCCGGCGGCCGCGCCGATGCCATATAAGCCATACATGCGCGCCATTAATGAATTAGCACTAAACTTCCTGCGGCCCAGTGCAACGGCGCTACCGGCGGCCGGTGGTGGAGGTAAGTGCAAGACACTCACCCACTGACAACCACTACAAAGTCCATAATATTCCACATGCTGCGTAAGTAGGAGCCCTTGTGCAGGCAAAAACCAAAGGCAACAATTTTTAGCACACATTCCACGCAGAATATGCCCATGAAGTAAGGCTCGGTTTCCTCCTGAAACACTTAACACTCTGTTTCTGCGTTAAACTGGAGATGCGTGGGTAACGGCCAGACGTGAAATTCGACCTCAATTGCCAGCGTGTACTTGGAATCGGAAAAGTTGGCGCAAATCGATCAGCCAGACAGGACAGGCACCGAACCTGACCGCTGACCCTGGCAGAAGTTGGTTCGCTTATTGAATTTGCCTAACGACCCTCTCAGTCAAACGTATTGACTGGTGACAATTTTATTGCCACTCTAGTTGAACGAACGTTCCAGTCAGTCCAGAGCCAATCGCACAGCTAACTCACCAGCATAATAGAGAGAGGCTTCTTGTCTCCTTCGGGCAGATGCTGTTCCAGAGCAAGCACCACGCAATTTGCCATAATTGTAAGAAGTATAAAGTACTCGAACGGTCCCCACTCTATCATTAGTTTGGCATAGCGCCTAATCACATTGTCTTCACTGAACAGGAACAGTGAAGTGGGGCCCTGAAAGAGGAGAGTTGGCGTGCAGAGAGTTGGCACCGGGAGGATGGCAGTGTACCTTCTCCTTGACGGTGCTGTGCAGACTGCTCTGGGTTCCGGTGCGGCGTCCAGGACTGGTCGAGGGTCCGGACTCGGCTCGTTGGGCGCGCACCTCCTCTGCGGCCAACCTGGCAATTTGGTCCATTCCAAGCATGGTTAGAGTGAATTGAGTGAGTGGAGTGGAGTCAAGGGCGTGGCGGCGAGAGGTACATAATACTCTGGACGCGACTCACACACGGACAAATTGTCAACGGCAGCCCAGCAAAAACGGATCGACCGGCAGACAACGTCACTGGCGGCGGCCTACAAGCCAGCCAAGGCCCGGCCAGCAACCGAGCGAGCTGCTGCTGCTAGCAACGATCCACTACCCACTTATTAGCACATGCGTCTACCCTCACATCCCTAAACTACTCCTCCAAAGACGACCCACTCCACTAATTACCACTGTCGCAACACTCGCCTCTACTGTACAGGCGCGATCAGCCATGCCTGTCTGACCCCTTTCTGGTGGAGGTAATGCAAAGCCGCTAAGCAGTGGCTCTGTAGATTTCAATCTACAAATACTTATCACTGAAAACCACAGATGGGTCTACACAGCTTATGAAAACGCCGGTCAAACCAGACTGTTGCAAAACAGAGTTCCACTGTGACAGACGAAACAGAAATCGACACAATCCCTAGAAAACTCCACTTTCGATAGCCCGATCATTTGACTACTGCCAACCTTTCGCTCCCTGGAGCACTTCTACCAATTTGCGGCACAAAATGGGTTTGTAACGTGTGTTGCATACTTTCCTCTAGTGAATCGGTGAGGTTTTGACTAGAGACCTAGTGTGGGTGTCAAAATTGATCGTGTACGCAAAACAAGCATGATCGATGGAGACGGCTGGTTTGGAAAGGGCGCGGATTATACAGATTGTGGACCGTGACATATTATCGGTTTGAATAGTGGCTACTTCCCCAGTAAATAGACAAAATCAGTGCAGCCAAGATTATAGCAATTTCATGCCATTGGCGCTGCTGCTTCTCTGCTAATTAGGAAAGCGGCTAATGCGGCTTTGGTTGCGGCTTCCTTTAATCTATAGGCATTGTGTTCTGGAATAATTTGTTCTTCTTGTCAAGCCTTCGTACAAAAAAGCAACTGCTTCTTTCAAAGCACAAATGCTGCAATTGATTCAGAAATTCAACTCCGGCTGGCGTGCCAAAGTGCTTCTCATCTCTGCATTCTGAATGATGAAAATAATCTAATCTTTCAATGAGCTTATGGATGAAATGCAGCTACACAGCATGAGGCGCGCTGGCGGGTGGGATGGCATGCGGCAGTGTGGGTGGAATGTAATAAGCCTGCGGTGTATCGGAAAGCAAAGCGAGCTGACCTCAGCAGAGGCGAATGTGAGCTGGCCCGAGATCCCATGAGAGCGATGAAGGATAAATCACATCACACCGAGTCTGTTACCTGCGCGTCCTCAAGGGGATGGCGTGTATGACGGGCATGGAAGCTGCGGAGAGCAAAAAGCGTGCCAAAAAAGGCCGCGTAAATGCGAGTGCACATCAGTCAGAGGCGACAAGATTAAAATTGTGAGTCCTAGAGCACACAGAGAGGCAGACAGAGTGATGAACAGACGAGTGTCTAGTAATGCCACAAATCTGCCTAATGAAACTAGCCGTGAAGCAAGGCCCCGCCAAAACGTTTTTGCCCCGCTCGGCCGCTTTACGACTGGCCCTCCGTAATTTGCCGCACTACACTACTCCCTAATCCGTTCAAAGCCACCCCAGTGTGTGTGTGCAGGTGAATAGGTCTCTGATAAGACATTGGTCTTGAGAGACCGAGCCGGGGGCCAAGAATAAGCCGACGGCGGCAGCTAATTTCGAGCGGCGGCCTCCCAGTATAAATAAGTGGTCTACGGTGGTGGGCCGATGAATTTAATCAAATCCAGCCATCGGAACAGCACCGACGCGGCGGGGAGCAACTTACTGCAGATATCCGTTGGGGTAGTTGAACGCCAGAGCCTCCATGCAGAGTTGGCGAGTTCTAGGCAGCAGGCAGAAGAGGCGAAGAGGACGAACGTAAGATAAGTGCCATTAATAGTTGGGGCGCGGGCTGTCCGGGATGGCCGGGGCGAAATATGGCCGCCAGCACGGGTGCCTCGATGGTGTTTGATCAATTTTTGAAACTATTCAATTCGTTACCGACGCCCCTGCATGTCTTACAGCACGATCGTTAAGTGCTGCCCCTATCTTGGTCCCTCCGCATTAAGTTATAGCCGTCGGCCAATCACCTGCACTCACCACGCCCACCTACTGTAACCGGTGCAACAAACTGACTCACAGAGCGCGCGTCTTCCACCGAAACACATAGTAAGTATAGACGATGCCACTGGGGGTTTTGGGCATGGCCACTGCCACTAGACCCGACAGAGATGCCAACTGGGACAGAGCGAGCGGAGAACTGCTAATTGGGGGAGATGGAGTGTCAGAGGGAATGAAGCGAAAGGTGCTTACTTCGCGACGGGCCAGGCCACCAGCTGAGTGACCTGTCTAATGCCCTCACTGGGCTTTGGCAACTCTGCCTGATCGACCAGCTCCACCACCTCCTGCCGCGTCTGTTCGCTGATCTGTTCGTGGACGGCCATGGTCCAGGGGTCCTGGGTGGCCTGGATCAGAGTGGCGCTGGTGCCGGGCATGGGGCTGGGCGAGTCGGAGTGTTCGTGGGTGTCAGAGGGTTTGGGCGTGGGCCGCTGGGCCCGGGCCCGTGAGCCAGCCACAGCACGCACGGGCATGGAGACGGCAGGAGTGAAGAGCTGACGAGAAGCATTGGTAATTAGCAGGCATGGCTTTTGCTAATGGGCAGAGCGGCGGCAGCGGCACCAAGACAATTCAAAAAAGCAAGGGCTTGTGCACGGTCCATAATTGACCTTTCGTAGGGCTTGTGGCCTCCTCTGGGACTTCGGGACGTACAGCGAGGCAGTAATTGGCTTTGCGGAGTCGGGAAAACCTAATCGAATGCCGCTCCAGTTCCTGTCATCTTCGGCGTGTCGGCGTATCGATCCCAACGCTCATAATCGACAATCAAAAGCGCCTTTATGATTTGGCAGCTAAGACCAAGCGAAAGCCGAGTCGCCAGTCGATTAACACGGCAGGAAGTGCGATATTTGCCGGGGCATTAGCCGACCGTTTTGAAACAAAACTGACCGGCCAATCACAAATCAACAAAGACCAAAACTCGGCCGGTCGATAGCCGGCCGACTCCATGCATTGCTAATCGTCGGGCAAGGTGTACGTCGGCTGATCTATGGCGCTGCGAGGGTTCCAACAACAGATTGGTTCCACTCCAACCAGCCACTATGGATCGGACGACTCAATTCTCGGCCGCCCCGCGTCGATAGTACGTCCGATGACGGAGCAGCGTTGAAAAATCATAAAGCAGCAACTAGTGACGAATGTCTGTCAAATTGGCTGTATCGAGCGCTCCACCGCCGGCTCATAGCATACGCACGGACAGATTGGCGAGTTGAGACACACGCAATACCCGCAGCCTCTAATGGTTGCCTAGGTAAAGTGCAATTCCGGCCCAGAGATCATTCCAAGACACCTGCCTCCTTCGCCACTTGACCAAAACAACTCCACTCCACCTGCGCCTCAGAAAGCAAACGGCCTACCCCATCGTTCCGTCCGCCGCCTTGCTGGAACGAGCTTGCTTCATTTGCATCATCAATAAGGCACACTGTTTCAAGTCGCTCTGATCCACACATCTGCAACCATCACTCACTGTAGCACCACGATCATACACAAGCTTCTACGCCCTCCGACCACGCATCAAATACGTATCAGTAGCGTGTGCCTACAGAGGGTACGAACATCTTTCCGGCTAGGTAGCGAGAAAAATTTGGTCGAAAATGAGACAAACAACAGATTAAGCCCAAAATCAGTTTTTACTGTTTAAACAGAAATAGAACGTACGAAGAATGTTTCATTTTTAAGAATTTCCTTGACTGGGCAGTAAAATTTACGTGCACGCTTGCTATTTCAAAATTTTACTCCCTTTTTCAAAACCTAAGGTAAATCCAATAGCCGCATGATAGTCAGTAATGGCGATCTGGCCGCCTGATGCGCTGAGTTCACTCTTGGCGACGAATACAATTAAATTCAATTTAAATATCGAAAATAATAAATTGCTCAATTTGTCAGTGTAAGGCCAGTCTCGATCGGAGATCATAGGAAACATTAGACCTTGACACAGACATGGGCAAAGGGGGTGAGGTGGGGTTCACCCCCTCAGGGACCATGACCCCCCTTCACGCTGCCGCTACCACCCTCAGGAAGTTTTAGGAAGAATTTTGTATAGAAAATCATGACAAAGGTAGGCCTAGATTAGGTGTAAATGCGCTCAGAATAGCTGATTTTAACCTACTGTATTTTAGTGAAAATAAGCATGAAAACCTTGATTTTAGTAAAAAATCGGACTTTTTTGCCTACCATCCTCTCAGCCCAACATCAGCCGCCGCTACCCCCTTAGTAGTTGAAAATTTACCACTCCTCAGCCGAAATGATAGCCCATGTCTGCCTTGACATGTACATATGAGTCAGCTATATGTATACACTACAAAATAAAAAAAGTTTATATCACTTACAATACATACAAAAAAAGACTTTAGGCACAAAAAAGACTTTAGCGGGAAATAACAAAACCATAACCGAGCAGACTGCACTCAGTAGAGACTAACTACCTATTTCGCTGTCGTAGTGTTTTGCGAACGTTTCTATTAGCGCGGGACGTAGCAGAGCCGGGCTGAGGTTGAGCGGAGAGTCGCTTTGCAGCGGATACAGTTCTAGAGCGTCGTTGTTCGCGCGACGATGCTCCTCCTTTGCTGGCGCGATGGCCAGAAGTCAGATTGTGGTGGATGGCTGCAGCAGCAGCAGCCATTTCGGCATAGGAGGAGGAAAGAGACCAAAGCGCTCGGCAGAAGACTCGGCCCGGTCACGCCATCAGGACATTATGCAGCCACTCATTTGATTTAGAACTGATCTGCTAACGATCAAAGCAACGAGACGCAGGCACCGGTACCACCGACACGTTCCCGATTGACTCTGAACAGCAGTGCTCTTGCGTGCGAGTGCGTGTGCTGGTGTCACATGGACGCAATTAGTACTGTGACAAAAAAGCCTTCGGCACTGCTTGTCAAACACAACGCAATGCCCGAGCTCAATCTGCATTTTGCGCCAGTTATCAGTCATGCCTGCCATAGACACTGGAATAATAGTCAACTATGCTCGGGGCGAACCTTTTGGTGCACGGAAAACGCGCTCAAAATCTTGTAGTGATTAAACAATATCTGCAAATGTGAAAAGAAAAAATCTGACTCAAGAGAGAATTCCTCCACTTTTACATGACGTCAACTTAAAACCGACCCAAGTGTATCACCGAGGCCGTGGCAGGCCGATGACATGGCTGGAAGCCCTGGGCTTAACTCTCGCCCTCCGCCCGCTGACCCCCTCGCCGCGACCATTCTTTGGGAAATCGGCCTAACCCACCCTGACAGGACAGTACCTGTGTATACGGCATACGGTATGAGGTTCCAAAGCGGACAAAATAAAAATGTACAACAGTAAAAGTACAGCATGTCCCAAAACCATTACCTATAGAAATTGCGTTAAAATGGAAACTATTCTTTATTTCACGGGGTTTTTAATTCCACACAAATCAATTTTGGCAACCACGCCCCTTTCTTCCAGGCAACTACCCCAAACTTTCGTCAAAATTCTCGATTTTCAGACAAAAATATTTTTCGGAAAACTGGGTTTTTTGCAGTTTTTTGTCGAAAATTCGACTTTTACCAAAAAAACCCTATACAAAGATTTCGTTCTGGTACCTCAGAATTCAGTTTTCCCTGCGATGATGGTACTGCTATGTTACTAGCAAATTTTAATAATTTATTATTTGCTACACTTACTACAAATTCAGCCAATCGATTTTATTTTTATTTTTGTTTTACTACCAAGCATATCCAATTTTACTCATTTTTGTTTTACTAATAATTTTAACATTTTACTACTAAATACATTACTAGTCATAATGTGGAATTTTGCATCAATAATGCCAAGATTTTGCGAATAATTTATGTTGGTTCAAACGGTTGCTAAATTTCATCATCATATGAAGTTCTCCAGAAGTTTAGAGACAAAATATGTGTGAAACTTGACACACAAGAGTGAACGCACGCATCTTTTATTGCAAAATTCATCAGGATTTTGGCCGGAATTAACCAAACCCTAGTAGGAAACTAACATTTGTATTGATGAACATAGTAGGAAAATTGCCATTTTACTATTGACGGTCTTTAGTTATTTTATTTTATTTTTATTTCACTATTGACTCTTAATTTTGCATTCTACATACTATTATTTTACTATTTGTAAAAAATACCACTGGTATTACTAATTTTTGTTTTACCATACTACAATAAAATAACAGTAAGGGTGGCTACGGTCTGGAATGGATTCCTTGACCCCGAAAACCTTTCCTTTACTAATACTCCATTCAACGTTTCCTTGCAAACACGACCCTACAGACGCAAAACAGTAGTTTTCTTGTTGGGACCTCAAAATGCAGTAATCCAGTGAGTTTCTACTATAAGGGATTGGCAAGGTAGGTCCGGTTGCGCCGTTTAGAAAATACAAAAATACTGCCAAAATATGGTCCGAAAACGGTTTTCGCAACTTCAAGCGCAAATTATTTTTTTGTTTTCGGTTATTGATGGGAGAAAGTGATGTATTTATATGAAACAGAGAATGAGCTATCGAATAAGATACATTCTGAACCATAATTCAGCCGTTAAAGGGTATTTTTCTCTCGGAAACTGAATTCGTCGTTTTTCAACGTCCTTTATATGTTGAAAGGAGAGTTGATTCAAATTGATTTCAATCGGATTTGAAATCAGCGTAACTTGTTACCTATTGAAGGAATGCGTGTTTCGGAGTGTTTGTATTACCGAGTTATCGAGTGGTTGTGTGTGTGCGGGCGCTTGAGAGTGTTTGTGTATTGTGTTGTGTTACTAGTGGTAAAGCTCTCCAACTTCTCGTTTCACTATATAGCACCACTCATTTTCTCAGTGCAGTTTGACGCGGTCCCCACAAATTGGATTCTTTCTGAACTAAACTTTTTCTTCTAAAACTTTTCCTTCTAGCGCGAGTTATTCAAATCTATTGCCCATAACTAAAAAATGGTACCAGGCGCGCCATAGAAAAGTCCTTCGCAGGCGGCTGTTATAAAATCGCATTTTTCTAATTTTTAATGAAATCGAATGCGGTTTTTTCCTGAATTGTCATATCCGGTCATGCTATCGGCCCTTTTAGCGTATTTTCGTTGTCGTAGCGCGAATTATTGAAAATGGTTGCCCATACCTACTACTATGCCAGGAACGGTTTCTCTGACATTGACAAGTCTTAGTACCTACTCCATCCGGAATTCTTTGCGGCAACTACCCACATAAATTAACAAAAAGTAAGTTTCATGTCAGGACCACACTTCCCGAATGGCTGCTTCAGATAGGCCTGAAAACGATTCAGGACACTGGATAACACATTTTAAGTACAGTTGACGCCATAACCTACGTACCGTACTGTACCAGCGGAAAAAATGAAATGAACTAATCGTTGTAAAACCCAGGTTACAGTATCCGCGTCAATCTTTTAGAGTTCTTGTGTATCAGAATCGATGTAAAACCAGTTTACACCTGTATCAGAATCGATGTAAAACTATATTTTACACTAGTGTTTCCGATCAAATTAAAATTAAATAACAAAATTAAATTGTTTTGGCCAAAATCACCAAGTAAATACAGGGTGTCCCAAAAAAAATGACAACATTTCTTTTTGCTGCCATTTTCGCAAATTTTGACCAAATTGTCTGAAATTTGAAACATAAGTGCCAAAAAAGTGGGAATTTTATGTGTTAAAATTTGGTGCATCAGGATTGACCCAGTCCTGAGAAATTCAACAATATATAAAATTGCGAAATTTCAATTAAATGTAGAAACAGCATAAAAAATGGAAACTTTTCTTTTTGCTGTATCTTCTTCAATTTATGTAGGAATTGGATGAAATTTTGAATATATGCGCAGATATTTTGTAGCTCAAAAGTTCTGGCATTAATCAGTCCATTTCGTTAGTTCTTGGAAACTAAACAAAATCAGAGTTTTTACTGCAGCAAAATGAAGAACGTGCAAACTCTGAGAACTAAGGAATAAAACACCATCCAGATGACCTCCGTTTGAGTTAATACACTGCTGCAACCGTTTCCCATAAGCATCATAAACATTTCTTAGCATGTTTGGGGTGACAGACTGAATTACGCTTACAGGAGCTTCATTCCAGCTAAGGGGCGCGAAAATCAATGTTGTCGTTGTATTGTGATCGGGATTTTTTATGTCAAGAGCTGGGCTGTGTTCAGGCGCCAACTTTTGATCTACAAATCAACCGGTTATTCTGCGCATATATTCAAAATTTCATCCAATTCCGCCCTAAATTAAAGAAGATACAGCAAAAAGAAAAGTTTCCATTTTTTATGCTGTTTCTACATTTAATTGAAATTTCTCAATTTTATATATTGTTGAATTTTTCAGGACTGGGTCAATCCTGATGCACCAAATTTTAACACATAAAATTCCCACTTTTTTGGCACCTATGTTTCAAATTTCAGACCATTTGGTCGAAAATTGCGAAAATGGCAGCAAAAAGAAATGTTGTCATTTTTTTTGGGACACCCTGTAGCAATTTAATAACAAATTAAATTTCTCGCGATGACTGTCAAACAAATTAAAATTGCATTAAATTTAGTAAAATTGGCCTAGAAATGTGATATAAATTTTATATGAATTTGATATAAATTTGCTTGATTTGGCAGTTTCACTAACCAAAGCCTGGCTACAAAACAACAAGTTCAGTCCAAAGATGACCTTCTTCATGCTTAAAGCAAAGATATTAACTGATTAAATGCAAATTTGTAGACCATTTGTCGCCATCGCAAGGTCAACGCATTTTGGACTGACACGACCTAGGTTTTGAGCTGTTTCCTCAGGAATTGAGTATTCATTTTACCAAATTTATATTTAATTCATATCAAATAACAAATTTGTATCAAATTTAATTTCAGAATTTGGGTACCAAGCAAATTAATAGCAAGTAATTTTCCTCTGAAGGCTGAGCAAGCAATTTAAAAGTTATTTAATTTAAAAATAAATTTACTCGGAAACACTATTTTACACCTTCTCTGTGAATTTCAGTCAAATCGGTTCTGTACCGGTAGAAACAAACAATATTTCCGTTCAGCTCACCTGAATGGAAAAATTTGAAAGGCTGCTGTGAGCTCAGTTCTTGGCCGTTTGTTCTGTAAATTGGCCTGAAGTTTCTTTTGTAGAAACTGTAGTGGCTGACAAATTTGCAGGAAAAAATGTCAGCTTGTTGCCTCGCAGTGGTTGTGTAAATTTTTCCGTTCAGGTGAGCTGAACGGAAAAATCGTTTGTTTCTACCGGTGCAGGTACCCCACAAGTTATTATAATCCCTCCCCAGAAATCTGAAAATCGCCAAAAATAGCCATTTCATTTCCCATTTTCGGTTAACTGTAGGGATCTACTGTATCAATATATCTTTGGAACAGTTCGATATACAGTCAATATAAATACATCTTCGTAATCTGTAAGGTCGCTTATATGTTAATTCACTCAAAAAATCGCATTTATCCAAACTACATAAAAAGATATATTTTTCGTTGCGCAAATTTGCATTACTAAGGAACGTCGCGCAGATTAGGTTGTACCAGAACAAAGAGCTCCAGGTCCTTCTACAACTGTAGACATGATGAGGCCCAAAGCGCCCGACGCACCCATAAGCAGTTTAGTTTTTTGCATTATTTGCATTATTATTTATTGCATTTGCATTTATTTGCAAAACATCGTCAGATAGTTCAATTATGAAGAATACCTTACAGTAAATAATTCTAACTATACGTACTGTACTATGGGATCGGGATGTAGCGCGTAAATACAAAATGGTTAGCTCACTTTTAGTATTCTTTCCAGAGTGGTGTTTGCTAAATCTTCAAAACCCTCAAACCATTAAAAAACACCGAAATGAAGAAACGTTAGTGTCTACAACTAAAATGGCAAAATTGGAGATTTGTGAACTTGTAACTGAGGGAAGAGAATAAACAGAATAATAAACTGTGCCGGTTGATGCTGTACCAAACCCTGTTTGTAGATGTATAAAGCCTCAAAAGCAGCGATGTGCACGAACCGGACGGTACCGGTCTAATATTTTGACAGGCCAGTCGGTCAGGACTGGTACGCAGAAAAATTAAAAAAATATAGTGTTGTTAGACTTTTTTCGAAAAATAACCATTTTTATAAAAATTTTGATGCTCATTTCGAAAAATTTTTATTTTATTCAAAGTATGAAAATTTTCTGGGGAAATCGCTCAATTTAGCCTTAGTGGATACAGTGCAGGTAGAATATCAACTCTCAGGCTGTAAGACTATGTTTAAACCAAAGTATCAGCTTTTGTATTAAAAGTTGCTTCCTGTGCTTCCTTGTATCTCCTACAAGCTAAATTTCATGTACGGAAAAAATTTGAAAAAAATCGAAATGAAAATTTTCATGAAAAAAGCTTTCTTTTGGCCTTCAAAAATTTTTTTACAACTCTCTATGAAATTTTTTTGCAATAGCTTATTCTGCAGTGATAAATTTTGAATAAAAAGGGCAAATAATCTTATGTAAGCAAACAATACATTTAACTGTCAGACCAGTTTCAAACAAAAAACTGAATTGTGGATCGTCTGGCAGGGCTCAATTTTTAAGTGAGCAAGCCGGACAAACGTCCCTACCCTTAAGTTGGACGGCAGCGTGCACATCTCTAACTCGAAAGCAGAGGTGAGTGAGACGCAACGGAAAAGAGAGAAGAAGGCAGACAGAAGCGAGTCACCTGCGCCTGTCGACGGTTCTGGATTCGGCTGGAGGCGTCGGAGTGTGTTCGAGAGTGGAGCGTTGTAGAGCCGGCTGTGCGGCGTAGGCTGCAGCGCCCATGAACGCAGCCGATCGGACGCCATATTGTCGATCTGAAATCAAAGCACCGGGCCGTAAAAAAGCAGAGGCAGACGGGATCCGGCAACCAGGAAGGAACGGCACCGCACACCGTACCGTGGGCTTCTGCCAAGAACTGGCGACTACAATGTTGGTAATAGGGCCCGACCGGATACAAATTTCTACCGGATCCGGATCCGGATCCGGATACGCCCATATCCGGCCGGATCCGGATCCGGATATGCCGGATATCATTGATCAACTTAAAAACTTTTTAGAATGCAATAAACCACATATATACATTTCTTTGTTCTATAACAGTTGATTCAAAACAACATCTAATAATTGTAGTTCAAACTATGGTTGGATAATATCGGGTTTTTGCGATGCATGTGATATTGCATATATCATATCCATGCAAAAATGAGATATGTACATATTTTTTGCATATTTGCATATTTTATCACCGCGGCTAGAAATTTATAACTGGACGCTTTCCAAGCATTTTCGAGTTTGGTCGGAATGTCTATGCAACCTCTAGCATTTATTAGGCATACCTATTTTACAGATACAGACCTCATCTGAAAAAAAAACAGAAGGGGAAACACAGTTTGGCATGAAAGTTCAGCTCATTTCGTAATTTTTAGATAAAAATGGTTGACATCTCAGACTTTTGGCTAAATTATTGTTTGCATGTTCAAATTTGTTCTCTCTAATGTGGTGTACTTAGTCGACCTTTTGGTAGACCTGTCCTAGTTTTACAAACTAAAAAATTATGAATTTGAAAAATCTCAGTTGAGATTTCCATTCTTTGCGAGTTGAGTTTAGAGTCTCAAGTCATCTCCATTCTGCAACTGAAAAGAGACGCTTTGATCTCTGTAAAGTACAGATTTACAGTATAAACTTGCCTCAATAATAGTTCGTTTTTTATTTAAGATTTTTTATTTTTAATTAAATGAAAAATTAGCAAAAACAAGGCGACTATCCTAAACATAGAAATCCAGTCTGCTTGGCTGTTTTGTGATGTTCATTGTATCACATTAGTATTATTAATGTATTTTTGTTGAGTTTGTTTTGGCCAAGTCCTAGCCTGCTCGCCTTCTGTAGCTTGGAGTTATCCCCTTCCGAAATGAACTGACCCGAATTTTCAGATGCCAATTTTTAACGTAAATATTTCAAGAACCCTTCATCGGATCTTTGCCAAATTTTGCAATTTAACCAATCTTTATATGGACTTAAGAACCTGAAGAGCTCAGCTTTCTCACAAAACCGGTTAAATTTTTAGTTTCAGTCAAGGTGAAAAATTAGCATTGTCAAAAATGAGGGTGTCATCCTTTGCACAGAAATCAGGGTTATACGAACTACTGGGGTCATGGATTACAATCGCCTCAAGAAATTTCTAACAAGCATTTGGTCGAATGCTTTATTTATGTTCAAAATACGTAAAAAATCACGTTTTCTCATCTGTGACTGATATCCGGCATATCCGGCAGGTAATATCCGGATCCGGTACCGGATCCGGATATGGCCATATCCGGCCGGATCCGGATCCGGATCCGGATATCCGGTCGGGCCCTATACTTTGGTTTAAACATAGTCTTACAGCCTGAGAGTTGATATTCTACCTGCACTGTATCCACTAAGGCTAAATTGAGCGATTTCCCCCGAAAATTTTCATACTTTGAATAAAATAAAAATTTTTCGAAATGAGCATCAAAATTTTTATAAAAATGGTTATTTTTCGAAAAAAGTCTAACAACACTATATTTTTGAATTTTCTGCGTACCAGTCCTGACCGACTGGCCTGTCAAAATATTAGACCGGTACCGTCCGGTTCGTGCACATCGCTGCTTTTGAGGCTTTATACATCTACAAACAGGGTTTGGTACAGCATCAACCGGCACAGTTTATTATTCTGTTTATTCTCTTCCCTCAGTTACAAGTTCACAAATCTCCAATTTTGCCATTTTAGTTGTAGACACTAACGTTTCTTCATTTCTCGGTGTTTTTTAATATGGTTTGAGGGTTTTGAAGATTTAGCAAACACCACTCTGGAAAGAATACTAAGAATGAACTAGCCATTTTGTATTTACGCCCTACATCCCGATCCCATAGTACAGTACGTATAGTTAGAATTATTTACTGTAAGGTATTCTTCATAATTGAACTATCTGACGATGTTTTGCAAATAAATGCAAATGCAATAAATAATAATGCAAATAATGCAAAAAACTAAACTGCTTATGGGTGCGTCGGGCGCTTTAGGGCTCATCATGTCTACAGTTGTAGAAGGACCTGTAGACTCCTTTGTTCTGGTACAACCTAATCTGCGCGACGTTCCTTAATGAAAATGCAAATTTGCGCAACGAAAAATATATCTTTTTATGTAGTTTGGATAAAATGCGATTTTTTGAGTGAATTAACATATAAGCGACATCACAGATTACGAAGATGTATTTATATTGACTGTATATCGAACTGTTTCAAAAAGATATATTGATACAGTAGATCCCTACAGTTAACCGAAAATGAAAAATGAAATGGCTATTTTTGGCGATTTTCAGATTTCTGGGGAGGATTATAATA
>JASANB010000951.1:0-22320 GCA_030248155.1 Sabatieria punctata | reverse complement strand
ACCAGCAACAACAGATCGGTGGCTGCCACCAAATGCAACGAAAAGTCGTCCAGAGCACATGCAGTCTTTACAATCTACATCGATAGAGAAAACACTAGGGAGGGCGGTGCGTGCTCAGAGTCTCATCTGTCTCTTTCTATAGACTTAGTTGTAGGTGCGATGCACACCAGTAAGCTGACTTTGGTAGATTTGTGTGGGTCGGAGCGAGTAAAGGAATCGCAGGTGGTCGGCGAGCGTCTTACAGAAACAAAATCTATAAACAAGTCTTTGTCTGCCTTAGAACGCTGCATCACTGTTCGGCTGTCCGCTAAGGTACTCTGTTGGCCGGCATTTCTTCGATTAAGTGGTGGCCCTTTCAGCCAAACGAGAAAACACCGTACGTTCCGTACCGCGACAGTAGTCTCACGTGGCTACTGAAGAGCGTTCTGGGCACTGGAGACTCGAAGACTCTAATGATTGCCACCGTATCTCCGCTGGCCGAACACGAAGAAGAAACTAAGCGGACTCTTGATTTCGCCGCAAAGGTATTGCTGCTCCAGCTTAACTGTCACTCAGTCAGAGTTTTAGGCTTCCAAGTGTCACGTTGGCGTGGCCAAAAAGACCTGAAGGGTTGTGGTCTGTACTTGTGTCAAGCAATTGGAGCTTTCTGTGTCTACTGTGTTATAACTAAGTGTTCCTAGCTTCTGTTCTATTCTATTCTATTGCTGTTATAACTAAGTGTTCCTAGCTTCTGTTCTATTCTATTCTATTGCTAAGTGCTAGCATGTACTCTAAGTAAAAGTGTTATGTGATCCAATGAAGAAAGCACTCCAATTTTTAGAACAACACTTCGAAAAATATTGTAACACCATCAAGGAAAGAAAAGGAATTAGCTGCAGATGGTCTATCAAATGTAGTTTGGATGTATTTAATAACTTTGCAAAATCTAACAAGTGTTTAGAAACTATTCTAACTTGTGATTTTGCTAGTTTGTTTACTAGCATTAAACAGAGTGACATCAAGGAACAAATTTTCTTTCTTATAGACTTGTGCTTTAGGAATAGTGACAAAGATGCACTTGCTCTTTCACCCTATAAGGCCTTTTATACAAACAATTACAATTTTAAGAACTACACTGTATTGAATAAACATGAGTTAAAAGAGGGTATTAGATATGTGGTGGATGAAACATACAATGTATGTCTGTTTTGCTGGTATAATTTTTCGCCAGATTTGTGGCTGTCCCATGGGAGGTGCGGTCTCACCATTATTAGCGAATCTGACACTTTCCATGTTTGAGTTCCGCTCCGCTTCCTGTCTAAGAACGAAAATTATACCATTTCAAAAAAGTTGGGTTTGACAGTGAGGTATGTCGACGACATACTCAGTGTCAATTGTTCCCAGTTTAATGAAATAGCTAAAAAGATTTACCCAACAAATCTTTTACTGGAAAAAACATCCACCAAAACAAATGAATGCAGCTTTTTGGATTTACAAATTAGAGTAGGTAACGAAATTAGGGTGAAGGTATACAATAAAACAGATTATTTTAACTTCAAGGTAACCAAGTACACATTTTCAGACAGTAATGTACACAGTAACATTGGATATAACTGCTTTTTTGCACAATTGGTCAGATTTGCAATAATATCAACAGAAGATGCTCAATCTTTTAGGAACAAAGTCAAAGAACTTTTCCAAGATTTTCAAGCTAATGGCTTTGAGGAAACCAAACTGATTAGAACCTTTCTGAAGTTTTCTAAGAAATATACAGCTCTAGCAAAATTCGGACTCACTTCAAAAGCAAATATAAACACATTCTTTACACACATTTTTAGTTAATCCAACCCCAGCTTGGCTGGGTGGTTTACAACCCCAGTTTAGGCTGGCAACCTATCTGGGTGGCATTTTGCCTATTCTTAATTTTTGCTCTTTATTGAAGAGTTGGAAGAAACCCCGGTATTGGCTGGCAACCAATCTGGGTGTATGTGTATGTATCGTGCCTGCTCAATCTTGTCGGCTTTGTGTTTCCCTAGCTTCAGCTAGGTGGTTTACAACCCAGGGCTGCTTGGCAACCACCCTGGTGTATTCCTGCTTGCTAAATATAGTTCGTGTATTTCTCTCTAGCTTTGTGCTACAGGTTTACAACCCCAGAATTGATTGGCGACCATTCTGGGTGTATTATTGCCATGTACATGCACACACATTTCCAACTATGTACCCACACAATTGCAGACAAATGGACAGACCAGGCATCTATGAAAAGTGCAGGTCTAAGACCCGCAAAATGTGTCGAGTTCCCACAAATCAATTATTTTCTGCCAGTAAAAGGCAAGGAAATACAAAAACCCACGAAACCCAACGGAAAACATAACAAAACCACATAGAAAATTTTAAGAAAAAACAGAAAAAAGAACTCGACAACCATTTGATGGAACTTTTCGATTCCGTGAATACGAAAAGGTCATCAAGTTCTTTTTTCTGTTTTTTTTTTAAATTTTCTATGTGGTTTTGTTATGTTTTCCGTTGGGTTTCGTGGGTTTTTGTATTTCCTTGCCTTTTACAGGCAGAAAATAATTGATTTGTGGGAACTCGACACATTTTGCGGGTCTTAGACCTGCACTTTTCATAGAATTTCCTTGCCTTTTACTGGCTCTGACAGTGCTCTTGCTCTGGCACGCCAATGATATAATAGGTGTCAATCTAATCTGCTGGATGGTCTGGTCGCCGGTAACTATTGCTGCTATGGGTGGCCAGCTGCTGTCATAGGTCACCATTACATTAAATTATTACATTACAGGGCAGATTAAAACTCTAACAGCTCCGGCTATCTGTCGTTGGCTGATTCAGAATAAATTATCATACTTCGGACTTGATGCAACTGTAATTTTTGGTCTTTTTTTTTACAGATTCTCTGTTTATCTTTTTTCATTAGACAGATTATTGTCCTTCGCTTTTACTATGACGCTTGGATCGATCGAACCAATGCTCAACTATTAAACTTACGTAGATGAACGTGCGGAAAGCCCGAAAAACGATTTCCATGCGACTGTCTGAGTCCAACTCATATGCACGTCAACTACTCAACTCTGTACGCATACGTTTGCCTCCTGCTCCTGCTGCTTTGTACGCTTTACTCAACTTTTAACATGCATTTTGCGAGAAAGTCAACTTAGAAAAGTTAAGCAACTTTTTTTCGCGGATCCGGCTGGTATCCAAATATGTTAAAATAGATGTCAAACGAACACCAACGGTGCATGTTCGAACAATGGGGACCCCCTAGAACCTGAGCTGTACCCCCCCCAAAGTTGGGTCACCAGCCACTTTTCAGCCCTTTTCTCGACATTTACTCAAACGATCACCACTCACTCGTTTCTCAAGATTCGGATTAGGCGTGCCCATGTTTGGATAGCCCTGACAGTTGCCTTTCAGACGCTGCACACAACGATTCCGGAACGTAACCGGTTAGCGAGATATTCTCCGAAAACTACGAAATTTAGCGAAATTCCGACTCGATTTTTTTCCGAAAAATCGCTGTAGCTTCTGCCATATATGCGGGGGCAAGCTGATTTTCGCTAAAAAGATAAAACACAAAATGCCAAACAAAATTAACCTATTTCGGAGGCAAATTTTTGGGGGTAGGGGGGGGTGTTTTGCAATTTGAAGCCAGTCAAAAAAAGTTTTTTTGCTCAGAATTAAAAACAAACACACTATTCTGGTGCAGTTTTACTGGCTGATTACAAATATGAACTCGGTTTGGCCAAATTCGCCCTGGTTCGGGAGTTATTGATGTCCAAACATGAGCTTCCGCACTTCTACCAACTTTTGTTAAATATCAGTAGAAGCAGCTGGCCCGTTTATTATCAACCTAACAGATGCAGTTTTTCGAGCTGAGTTAAAAAATAACCTCATTTTTGCTCTACGACGTCTAGGTAGGGAGTTACGGGCGTTCAAAGTTTCCCGGTATCTTTATGCAAGTGAGGCACGAGTGTTGTTGCACGCTTTCAGACTGTCTCGATAGTTGATGATTCTCTTGGGCTACAGGGCAGCTGATCATTTGCTTAGAGGCTCTTCTGCCAGCTGAGTTAAAAAATGACCTCATTTTTGCTCTACGACCTCTAGGTAGGGAGTTATGGGCGTTCAAAGTTTCCCGGTATCTTTATGCAAGTGAGGCACGAGTGTTGTTGCACGCTTTCAGACTGTCTCGATAGTTGATGATTCTCTTGGGCTACAGGGCAGCTGATCATTTGCTTAGAGGCTCTTCTGCCTGCTGAGTTAAAAAATGACCTCATTTTTGCTCTACGACGTCTAGGTAGGGAGTTACGGGCGTTTAAAGTTTCCCCGTATCTTTATGCAAGTGAGGCACGAGTGTTGTTGCACGCTTTCAGACTGTCTCGATAGTTGATGATTCTCTTGGGCTACAGGGCAGCTGATCATTTGCTTAGAGGCTCTTCTGCCAGCTGAGTTAAAAAATGACCTCATTATTGCTCTACGACCTCTAGGTAGGGAGTTACAGGCGTTCAAAGTTTCCCGGTATCTTTATGCAAGTGAGGCACAAGTATTGTTGCACGCTTTCAGACTGTCTCGATAGTTGATGATTATATGCGACTAGAGTGCAGCTGAAATTACGTAGTTCTGCGCGCTGATTTAAAAATGACCTTATTTTACTCTACAATGACTGGTTTCTTAGTTATGGATGTTCAAAATAAAATATTGTAGTACAGCTTGTGCTATGTGATGAGACAAGAGTATACAGATGTGCATTACTATGAGTGAATTGTGTTGACGTGACTTGAACTTAGTGAGTGCAGTATCCATTTATCAAAACAATTTCAGCATATTCCAGTCTTTTCAATCCTCAAACAAAAGGTTCTCATTCACTGTCTTCTGCACGGCATCCTGCAGCTCAACCCCATACTCATTTTCAATGAGTTCTGCTTCCACGTCTATGTACGTCACATCAAGTGCCACCTCTATGCCAGCTGGTTCTTGCGGAGGCTGCACTGGTTCTGGAACCATTTGGGATCGTCGCCGTTGGGTCTCTCTATTAAAAAAACCCATGACCTGCTGTGGCGTTAGCCACAGTTGGTGCGAAAACAGTGGCCGTCCTAAAACAACAATACTATGTGCACAGTGTAAATGCATATGTAGGGGCACCAAACAGTTTGCCAAACAGACCTCTGTTGTCCTTGGCAGTCCTCATTTCTTTGGCAACTGTCTCAGGTGACAGTTTCTTCTTCGATGCCTCACCCTGGTCATACTTTTTGGTTAGAAACTCAACTTGCGCTTTGGAAAAGCTAAAACAGCCGATACCGTGTACAGAATGATCGATAAAGCGAGGAAATTGTATAACAGTAGTGCAAGCATCAATTTACCGCTTTGCTTGAGCGCATTGCGGTCGGGCAAAACCTACTGGTGGCATTTTGCCACACTGCTCTGTGTCGCACTGCACTGTACGCGCCAGATGATGGGTACCCTCTGAAAATAGATCTCTGCCTACGTATGTGCTTGTCACTTCACTGGTAGTGTTAGTTTCACATACTTTCGTGAAATTAGGAAAATCATGCTTACCGAAGTTAGGATTGAAGTTTAGAGACTCTAGTTGGGCTGCATACAGTTTTTGGGTCTTTCTGTATCAGTAGAAATAATCTTTATCGGAAACTGTTCCTTTCATTGTCAGGAAAGCCAATTTTTCACATTCATTTTTGGGACCTGTCGATGCAGATTTTCTGACTTCAAGAATTCCAACAATTTTGGATGCTTCCACAGTTGGTGTCAGTGAATTGATTCTCTGTAAGATCAACAATGTGACTGCAGCTGACATAAACGATGGACCGTTAGCATTAAGACAGTCTTTGAGCAATTTTGCTAGTTGTTCAATTACAAAGCTCTGTATGCTGACATCTGAGGGTACTGTCTGGCCCAGCTTGCATCAGTTACGCATTCTGTTTCCCAATTTGAACCTATTTTTGATGAACTGTGGCAATTCAGGTCAGCCATCTGATCAGGAGGTAAGCAATTATGTGTTTGTTAAAGGTTACTCACTAAATATTTTTAGACTGTAAATGCTGTGAAATGTATTCTTGATTCACCTATTGCATTGGACAGCGTTATGTGCACTTTCAAGTTCAAAGAAGTGTACGTGTCTAATCATAATGACTTCCTCCAATCCCTTTGCAATACTGTATTGGAAAGAACTGCATTAATTGATTACGGTGTTCTGGACGAAGACTACCCATGGCACACGCTGCCTATTTCCATTTGCAAGAACTCTGTAAACATTGAAATCGAGGAGTTGTTCTGGCCAGACAACTAAAATGAAGACCTTTCTTGGCAACTGACATTGATGACCAGTTGGCTGCTGAGATGTATGTGCAGGACTTGTGTAGACGCAGACAATAAATACTTTTTTCTGATAGCTGCTTAGAAAATCAGCACCACATTCGACAAGCAAACCAATCTCCTGCTGAGTCTAAATAAGCAACAATGTTTTCAACAAATATACCACGAAATTTTGAACGCCCGTAACTCCCTACCTAGAGGTTGTAGAGCAAAAATGAGGTCATTTTTGAACTCAGCAGGCAGAAGAGCCTCTAAGCAAATGATCAGCTGCCCTGTAGCCCAAGAGAATCATCAACTATCGAGACAGTCTGAAAGCGTGCAACAACACTCGTGCCTCACTTGCATAAAGATACCGGGAAACTTTGAACGCCCATAACTCCCTACCTAGAGGTCGTAGAGCAAAAATGAGGTCATTTTTTAACTCAGCTGGCAGAAGAGCCTCTAAGCAAATGATCAGCTGCCCTGTAGCCCAAGAGAATCATCAACTATCGAGACAGTCTGAAAGCGTGCAACAACACTCGTGCCTCACTTGCATAAAGATACCGGGAAACTTTGAACGCCCGTAACTCCCTACCTAGACGTCGTAGAGCAAAAATGAGGTTATTTTTTAACTCAGCTCGAAAAACTGCATCTGTTAGGTTGATAATAAACGGGCCAGCTGCTTCTACTGATATTTAACAAAAGTTGGTAGAAGTGCGGAAGCTCATGTTTGGACATCAATAACTCCCGAACCAGGGCGAATTTGGCCAAACCGAGTTCATATTTGTAATCAGCCAGTAAAACTGCACCAGAATAGTGTGTTTGTTTTTAATTCTGAGCAAAAAAACTTTTTTTGACTGGCTTCAAATTGCAAAACACCCCCCCCCCTACCCCCAAAAATTTGCCTCCGAAATAGGTTAATTTTGTTTGGCATTTTGTGTTTTCTCTTTTTAGCGAAAATCAGCTTGCCCCCGCATATATGGCAGAAGCTACAGCGATTTTTCGGAAAAAAATCGAGTCGGAATTTCGCTAAATTTCGTAGTTTTCGGAGAATATCTCGCTAACCGGTTACGTTCCGGAATCGTTGTGTGCAGCGTCTGAAAGGCAACT
The DNA here is from genome assembly GCA_030248155.1 of Sabatieria punctata. Classification (NCBI taxonomy): domain Eukaryota; kingdom Metazoa; phylum Nematoda; class Chromadorea; order Araeolaimida; family Comesomatidae; genus Sabatieria; species Sabatieria punctata. The sequence continues at coordinate 14,910 of JASANB010000951.1, read as the reverse complement.
GTCAGGGCTATCCAAACATGGGCACGCCTAATCCGAATCTTGAGAAACGAGTGAATGGTGATCGTTTGAGTAAATGTCGAGAAAAGGGCTGAAAAGTGGCTGGTGACCCAACTTTGGGGGGGTACAGCTCAGGTTCTAGGGGGTCCCCATTGTTCGAACATGCACCGTTGGTGTTCGTTTGACATCTATTTTAACATATTTGGATACCAGCCGGATCCGCGAAAAAAAAGTGCTTAACGGCCTTCCCTTATAGCTAAGTTGACTTTCTCGCAAAATGCATGTTAATTTCTAAGCACCGTCGAAACCTAGCGCCTCCAACTACGCAGAAGACTGGCCGCTCTTTACCTGCTCCTTTCCACTCTATGCTGGGATTTTCCTTTCAGCCTTCTGTCCAAACTCGCCCTGTGCAACTCTTCAACTTATTCAGGGTTCGTGCGGCTTTTGTATAGCAAAATTCCCTGACCTTTCCCTGACTTTTCCATGACCAAAGTAAAAAATTCCCTGACCAACCAGGGTGAGGAAACTGCAACAAATAATAAAATTTTGAAAAATTAGTTTTGCAGAACATATTTAAACGGTATTCAGAGGGTAAATTTCCAGTTTAAGTAGTAGTGTAGGTAGTAGTATATAAAGACAGAAGACCGATTTTCAAAAGGGTGTTGTGTAAAGGTTTCTGCTGTATCAAATTTTTCCCTGACAAGACAACAAATTTCCTGACTTTTCCCTGACTTTTCCATGACTCCCTGACTTTCCAGGTCCCGCACGAACCCTGTTATTCCAGTGGCGTTCTTGAAGGCTAATTTTGCGAAATTTTCACGCCCCGGTTGGGTAGCGGCCCAACAGGCAACTTGAAAATGTAAAAGTGCTCAACACATCAAACAAACCATTCCATTCTGTTACCTCTATTCATCAATTTAGGCCTCAGTAACCACAAGTGTTTATCAAACAATCAATACCGAATAAGTGTTACATACAAGCAGCAATTTATCACTGAAAACATACAAGGTCCATCAAACATGTAAGAGGTCATCCGCCGAAGGGGAAGGGGGGTTGGGGGGTCTGGCGCCGGCCGGGGCGGGTCTGAGCCCAAATTCAGGGGGTTGGGTTGGGCTCTAAAAACCAATCAAAAATTGACTGAATTGTGATAAATTTAGTAGATTTTCGAATTTTTTTCTTTGACTAAAAATAACGAAAAATCTTCTAAAAACTGTTTTTAAATACGGGAAAATTTAGAAGAATAATAACTAGAAGAATCTAAGAACTATTGTCCCAAAATTTGCTCATTTTAATGTAGGAATTTTTGCAAATTCGGGGGGGGGTGTGGAAAAAAGTTACGTCATTTTTTCGCTTTTAGAGGGGGTTTGGAAAATGATGACAACGGATGACAAGGGGGAGGGGGGGCCGAAAAATGGCCAAAAATCGATGACGTCATTTTTCACGGCCCCAACACTCATGCAAAATGCACAGTGTGTTATTCGAATTGCTTATCGCGTATGAATCTGCTGGGCAATCAGCCTGTAAACACCACTTACACTAAATTTAGGCACAAAAATATAAGAATAAATCCATATTAGCGGTAGACCAAAGCCCGTTGCTACTTCAAACCGAAAACCGGTTTGCTCTGTTCTACATAAGCGAGACCAGCACAGCTCACGCCGCAACCTATTATTCCACGTGGCCGTGGCCTTGGCTGCCTCACTGCACTCTTTTGTGCCTGCCCATTGCTTCCATTTACTATTTAGCCTGCCAGCCTGCTGTCGCCTCCCATCTCATTTTCGTCTGCCATGCCCCAATTGCCTAGTACTACACCCACTACAGCTCGCCTGTTCGCAATTGGTTTTACTTCAGACACAACACCACCAGATGTCAAGATGAGAAGGAAGAGAATAAGACAGCAGACGACCCTCAACTCGAAGCCGTCAATGCAACACCATTCCATTATACCGCACCGCACTGCTCGAACGCCCGGCTAGGTCCGCCCCACCGGTCAGTGTTTACAAGAAAACAGAGCACCCTCACTTTGATTAGACGAACCGTGTCGCCGCTCGGTGCTTAGAAGAAAGCAGTGGACCCAACTTTTAATTAGGCAAAGCGGTCGGCGGTCGCCTGCCAGTCTTTAGAAGAAAGCAGTTCAGTCAGGCAACTTTTGATTACGCAACCCGGCCACCCGTCCGTGCTCAGAAAAAGACCAGTGCACCCAACTTTTGATTAGAGAAACCATCCGCCGGTCAGTGCTTAGAGTTTGCCTAATCAAAAGTTCGATGCGCGCGTTTGCTAAACATTGAGCCGCGGCGGCTTTCCTGCCTACTCAAGGTCGGGTACCTATCCGTTGATTGGACGCTCACTATCCAGCGGCTCCTGCCTACCTAGCCGCCGCTATTGTTAGCACCAGTTGTGTAGTGATAAAGTTGATGACAATCTACAGTTGTCGATTTTCCATTTGTCATTCATTTTATTTTCATTTCTTTCATTTAGATACAACGCCACCATATCGGACTCCAATCGCACAAATCCGATCCTCTCTACGTCTCCGCCGCCAAATCTTCTACAGCCAAAGTCGTCCAAACAACACACAACGCCACAATCTCCTACTGCCGCTGTTTCAGCATCATCCGTAAAACAAATTGTCTCATCTCTAGAACTGCCGTACTAAAACAAAATGTCAGACAAATCTGTCTCAAAGATCCTATCAATTGGTCGCTGTTCGATTGATCACGATTGATTGGTCGCCACTTGTCTCTCTCTCTCTCTCTAACTGTACTTGTTTTACCTTTTTCAGCAATAACTGTTCAGAAGAAACGCTTATGGATACTCGGATTGCCTTTGCTACTGAAGCATTCAAAGCCCAAACATCAAGAGCCATGTCTGCACTATCCCATCGGTGTAATATCTCCCTTCTACAAACTATTGCATATTAACGTAGCTTTATATATCCTTGTTTTACTAATTTTGTCAACTTAGGGGCCGTCCTTAAACGTCTTCGTTCCAGAAGGGGGAGGGGGGTCGGCTGAAATGCGACGATAGACGACGCACCAGGAGGGGGAGGGGGTTAGCAAAAAACGACGTCGCTTTTTTCGGAATTTTAGGGAACTTTGAATGTATTATTTTCGATTTGTGTACATTCTGTCAAAGATTTCTACATTCAGAAAAGCTTCCCAGAGTGGCTGAAGGGATCTATTTAATTCATTGTACAGTATGGCAACAAAAAAATGACAGTACTGCATGTATTGCACTTTTATCGGGGGGGGGGGGGTAAACGGAAAACGACGTCGCCTAGGGGGAGGGGGTCCCCAGAAACGACACAAGGCGATTTTGGGGAGGGGGTCCGAAAAATCGGGATTTTGGAACGACGTCGTTTATGGACGGCCCCTTAGGGGAGGGGGTCCCCAGAAACGACGCAAGGCGATTTTGGGGGAGGGGGGTCCGAAAAATCGGGATTTTGGAACGGCGTAGTTTATGGACGCCCCCTTATTACGTATTTTCTGAACTTGATACTTGTATCAGTCGCTACACTCCGTTTACAGGCGCAACCGACACCGACTTCCTTTTCCATCATACTTATCCGTCTCAACCCGATTACCGACTCACCATTTACAAGCGATTTTCGACAGAAACCACTACAACCAAAGCCGTCCGACCACAATACAACACAAACTCCCGGTCCAACAACACTATACTAACAGAGACGACAGTGATGTTATAACGATTATTAGTATTATCATTATTATTGCTTCTTATTATTTCTATTAAAAAAGTGCAGCGGCTAGCATTCCTATATTCGTATAAACCGCCCACAGACAACTAAACCAAATGGCAACAAATCAAATTCCCGCCTTGCCTGAATCAATACCATTACCGTATACCGTACTTTGTGTAAGTAACAAAACAACTGACCATCACACACGATTACGCAATATGACGTAAAAATGCAACAGTAAAATCGAAAACGCGCATAATAGGGAGACCGCTGGCGCGGCAACCTCGACCGGTTGCCGCTGCCGCGGCACCCTCGATTCGCAACTCGCACTAATACCCGAGAAAATCGCTGCTAAATTTTTGGTCCCATACAGTAGTTTAAAAGAGCGAAAATTTCGGGAGTGCATAACTCCACTCTGGAGTGTTGAATCAAACTAATCTTTGCAAGTCCTGGATAACTCAGCAGGTAGTACTGCCACACCAAATTTGGGCGGAATCGGTGAAAGTCAAAATTTCAACTCTCACTCAATAGGGTATGGGAGACAGGGTCGATGCTACCAGAGACTGGCTCTTAAAACACTATATACCTACTGTACATGAATGATATGATGCCACAAATCGGAAACGGGTTAATGATTATAAAAAAACGTCACTCGCCCGAACCCGATAAGAATGGGAACCAGAGGGTGAACAGCTCATACGAGCGACTGCCGTCCGTAGTCTGCTGGTCTGGCTTTTCAAGTAGGTTTTTACGTACAGTAGCGCCAAGAACGGTAACACAGGCAGTGGCGTATCCAGGATTTCGGAAACGGGGGGTGTAAAATTTTGAAAGTATCTGGTTGGGCCGCTGCCCAACCAGGGTAAGAAAATTTAGCAAAATTTGCCTTAAAAATGCGTTTAAAACACATTCCAGGCTTAAAATTAACAGAAAATACGCGTTTTAGTAGTTTAAAGTGGCCTAGTTGGGCTTCTGCCCGACCAGGGGCGAGAAAATTTTGAAAATTTAGCCTTTAAAACGCATTTAAAAGGCTTTCTGAGTACAAAATAGACAGGTTTGGTACATAATTCATTAGTTTCGCATATTTTTGACAGACCTTCTCTTCCTACCTCCCCCCAAGGGGGTGTACCCACCCTACACCCCCTGGATATGCCACTGAACACAGGTGTCCTATACGATTTCTATGTACTACAAACTTCTAAACTATTCACTGGCGTATAGGTACTATGTGGATGACAGACTGTTCAAAGAGACTTGGTAATTTTCATCGTAGGTAAGTTGGGCTTCTATCGGTAGTGTTAAAGACCAAAAAGAGTAGTCAGTGGTGTGGGATTGAGAGCGATTCTAGGACCAATTACAGCTCCAGCTGAAGCTAAAGTTGTGGTGTCGTCTGTGGTGCTGCATACCAGCTCCGTGGCCGTAACCGTACACGTATCCGTATGCGTAAGGAGGCGCACTGTAGGGTGGCTGATACATTGTACCTATATCCATAGCCGTACGAAGGAGGACTTCCTCTATTTTTTGTAATTAGCACTTCTGAAGTCATGGTAAGATACCGCTGGTTTCCCCTTGCGGCATTTATATCAAGGATAGCCTCAACTTTGTTGTGATCGCTGGTACTGTAACTGTCTCCTACCGTAACGTCAATGATAATTTGGGCTTCTGAAGCTAAGATAATGTCTACAATATGATCAGGGTTATGTCTAGTGGGTTCCGTAACGAATTGCTGTGCTATGTTTTGTGCCTTAATACCGTCGTATTCATACTCTAGTTGCGCGTCTCGTGGGGTTGGCGAAAAGGCTGACCTCGCGCGTCTGATTGGACGGGATGGCAATTATCGATTCCATTTTGGGTTCCATTCCAAGTACAAAAATTCATAGCGTCAAGCATGCAAACTGGAGACCAAAATATGGTTTTGAGACTGCTTTCAAACACAAGTTAGGGTTCCAGAAGCCCTAAACATCGTTTCACCACTGATAGACCTAGTAATTTGGGATTTAAGAACCGTAAATATATATTTGTTTCAGGAACTCTGATTAAACCTTAAGTTAACCGAAAATTATTTTTTCAATAGCCTAGAGTTGGGTTTTAAGAACTCTAATTAAGGTTGCAGTCAGCAGCAATGATTAGGATTTTAGAGCCCTGATTTGGTTTCTAAAACGACGAATAAGGTTTCAATAAACTCGGACAGATTTTTGCTGCTCTACTTGGTTTATGTGAGCGTGCCCAGTCCTTAACTGTCCGATGCCATTCCGGAGGTGCTGCCATGGTCGGCCTGGACCAGCTGAAACAGATTTACAAAGACCGACTGAGCCACAAAACCATTGTGGTATCGGTACGTGTACAGTAGAATAAATTTTTATTTGAAACTGGGTTTTGAAGAAGCGACCGAGTGCTTCAGAATGTGTCTCGATCACTCTCTGGCCCAACTTTGAGGGCTGTTGCATGGCTTGAGTGTCGGCCAATTGGAAAAAGAAGATTTTGAGAGCTTGTCCGGAGTTGATGAGTTTGCTCAGCCGAGACCAAGTGATCTTCTACTGTGCTTGACTTGATAACGTACAGTAGTGTAGCTTTTTTGTTCCCTACTACTCATTCATAACGTTCGGAAATGTTGTGTTGGTACTGCTGATGATGCTTGTTTTCCTTTGTCTCTAGCTACGTATTTCTGAACTGGGGCGATAAAAAATTTCTTGTAGCATGTTTCCCGAGCAAATCAAATCAGTATGCACGCAGATGTGATGATATTCAGATAAGTCGGCCCGAGGGGAGTAGGGCAAAGCACCCATTCAACTACCTTTGCCCATTAGTGACATCGTTACTAATACGTTTATGTACTGAACCGTAAAGCTAACGTAGTACGTACTGTATGCACCAGTGAATGGGGCTTGTTTCAGATGGTCGCGCCATGCAGAACGTTTTGCTTTTATGAGATCGGCTAGTACGAACGGAGCTTGAGACAAAGACTGCACCATCAAAACAACAACTCGCAGATGTGTAACGAACGGTCAGGCAATTATGTCGATGTGGCGAAGGGAGTGATAGATAGGCTGTAAGAACTGGTTGGTAATCTTTGCATCTTGCCAAAACCCGGCCCACCGCTCACGCAATCGGTTAAGAGTGTAGAGCCATTAATTGGGCCGAGAATTACCGCGTGAAAGCGACTGAGGCGAGGGCAGAAAGCGAAAAGCTTTCAGGGGCATGAGGCTAAATCATGCGGCGGCGGCCGTTTTTTAGGCGGTCCCTGAAGCAGCAGCAGCCGCGGGCGCTTTTTCACAAAGTTAATGCTCTGGTAGGATAAGATATTTGTGATTTATGGAGAAACGTGGACGCATCGACTAGAGAAAACAATTGCGCCATCATAAATAATAGCAAATAGGGGCGCCTGTGCTTCCTACAGCAATGCATACATTAGCTAACACACTGCCCAGCCATTGTCTAACAACATTACAATCGCAATTCGTAGCATTCAAACACTGACATACAATTGGTTCTTCAGCCTCCAACCATTCCGGCTGCTGCTACTAACTTCACTTAGACACAGCCTTTCAATTGCCTATCTCCCTTCCAATCTATATAAATTAGGGGCAGCTGCAGATAACACAGAATCAACTAATAATCATAATAAATAATAGTCACCCTTCCATATACTACTTACAACTATGCACAAAATATTAATAATCAATTCACACTATTTACTATACAGCCGAGATGTAGGTGGGCGCTAACTTTTTGCTGCCCGAACTGTCTCTGTCAGTGCGTGTGGTCTCCTCGGTCAAGTCAGTCACGTTTTCAAAGTGTGTGCTGCCTGAGTCCTGCGTCAGTCGATGGTGCTCCAGGTTTTCGTAAGTCCTGTCAGCCAGCATCGGCAAGTCATTGGCACATCGCTCACTGGCCGGAATTTCTTTGGCTCGGTGGTCGAGATTAATGTAGGTGTGGTCGAGAGCCCCATCCTTCATTCCAGTCTCGGTCGGTTGCTGGCCTTCGCTGCCCGACCAACTGCTGTACTTGTTGGAATCTCCGGACGCGCTCGACATTTCGGTCACCACCGGCGAGGCACTAAACGCACTGTCGCTGTTGTTTTTGTGCTCCTGCGCCACTGTCGGTCGGTCGGTTTGCTTCTCAACTGGAGTAGAGGTACGACAGCCGCTCGCCTCCGCCGTCGTGTCAAGCTCGGCATCGGTGGCTACAGCCAGAGAGGCGGTTTTCTCCGGTTCTCGTAGCTGTTGTTGGTCAGCTTCGGCCAGGTCTTGGTCGACCAAATCAGATAACGGCTCGCTGACTTGCAACTTCTCCAGCGCCAACAAATGCGGGTCCTGTCGCGACTGTCGGTGCGCGCGGTTGCGTCGTTTCGAGCGCTTAGACTCCACATACATGCGTCCTTCGTTGTCGGTGAACCCCGGCAGCATGTTCGGCGGGTCGACCGGTCCCAAATAGTGCAGACACTCCGAGCTGCTGCTCAAGTACTTGGAGAGCCGGTGCAACTTTCTGCTGGCTCTCGGAGCTCGTTCCTTGATCACCAAATCAGCTGGCGGCGAGATCTGTTGGTGGTTGAGGTTCTCGGGAAAGGTGCAGTAGCGTTGACTGGAAAACTTGCGTTCCTTGGCACGACGGGGCGCCCCGGCCGCTAATTTCTGCTCTCCCTCTGCCCACGTGGCATGCCGTTCTTTGTTGTTGCTTGGCTGCTTGTCGCGCGCGCGACGCGATTTGAACGGCTGCACTTGCGCTCGCACCAGCCTAGGGTCGACCAGCCATTCTGTGGGTGGAAACTGGGCCGAGAAGGTACCCAGAGACGGCACTGAAGGTTGAGGCTGCTTGGACGTGGAAGGCGCCTCGCAGGGGGCTTTAGAGGGGTCAGATTTGGCTGCTGCTTGTTGTTGTTGGTCTGAATGCTCGGCTGCCGCCTTTCTCAGCTTGGCGTCGCGTGACTTGGAACGTCGGAAGAGACGAGCAAAGAAGCCCGGCTTGTCTGAAACCAACAGTTTACAGTCTGCACTGAAGTAGAGTATAAAATAAATTACCTTTTTCTTTAAGCGACCTGCTCCTGGAAACGGGTTGGGCACTGGTTTGTGGCTGATTAGTTTGTTGCGACTCGACATTGGCACAAGTAGCTTGGTCTTTCTTGACTTTGAACGCCGCCGGTGGTGGCCCGTCGATTATGCTGGCCCCTGTCTGACACTCGCGTGTGCACAACTCATGCCTGAAGAGAAGAAAAGAGTTTCACTGCTCATCACTGCGTCGTTATTTGCATACGCGCGCTCGCACCATCTGTGGCACTGTTGACGCATCGCGGCCGGCCAAGTTGGTCGGCCTTTCCAAATAAACCGTAAATTAGGTGCGGCACGGCCAACTAAGACCTCAAAAGTATTTTACGACGCCGGTCACCCGGCGTACGTCCGCCGTCATCACCTAGCAATTTATGGTCAGCCACCGTCGGTCGGCTAGATACGGTAATGAAGGGGGTGCGAAGGGGGCGAGCAGGAATCGATCAAAAATGACCATCGAACCTCCGGGGGAATGACAGCGAAAACGGCCGGCAATTGGCAGGGTGCCGCGGGCCGGTTTGATGGCAAAAAGATTGACGTACTTGCTGGGGTTGCCCGTCTGATAGGGCGGCACAGACATGAAGTAAGGCGCGGCATCGGTTTGGCACATGAACATTGGTGGCGCCAGACCTCCGCTGCGATGACCGAAATTGGCTTGGAACTGTTGGTACATGAGCGGGGTTGACACGAAGTAATGGTTGCCCATGCAGTACACCTTTCCCTCGGAGGCCAGCGCAGCCAGCGCAGCAAATATCACCTCCTGAAACAATAAACGTGCTCTTACCATGGATTAACAGATCATTAGCCTCTTGTGTACATTGCATCGACCAATTGCTCTGCTAAACAACTTTCAAGGGTCATCTGACCAAACAAGAACACCATGTCTAGGAGACAGATTGACTGCAGGCGTTTCTATTCAAAAGACACTCGTTCTTGTAGAAATCGTCTTCTTTTCTTTCTTTCTTTCTCACGTTCTGATTTATACGACCTAAACCCGTCCCTCTGGCCAACGGCCATTCGTTCGCTTAGATAACATCTATCTCTGACCAAATTCGGATCGTTCGGCAGCAAATTGATTTAACCCCAAATTCAAAGTAGCATTTTCACATGTGCGCAGTGCGTTCTATATCTTGGTCTGTCTGATCAGAATTAAGTCATAAAAAGCGCACCTGCTGACATATGCGCAACTAATTAACGAGCAGGTAGAGCAGCCGCAATTACAAATTTAAACCAATTCCCCAGGGCTGCTCAAAAATAAACACGTCTTTGATGAAGGCCATTGGCCGAAAACAACGCAAGCGGAAGAGAGAACAGTACATACCTGTCTGGGCATGCTCATCCCGGCGTACTCGTGTTGTAGGGTGTCTGCGATTGAGTCCAAAGTAGCAGGGTGTCCTGCCTTGTTGAGTGCCGAGATGACGACGCAGAGTGTTTCTGGCAGAGGGATGAACTGCGTCTGAGGTACCTCTTGCATCTCGATGCCCCCGATGTCTCCTGCAACCAACAAGTCTGCTGGGTCTGTCTATTGTGCAGTTGTTTGTTCCGGCTGCTACCCCCGTGATAAGAGGAGGGGCCATGTGCTGTTGGGCTAAGAGGCTTAGCCAGGAGTCAGTCTGTCGGTCAGCACTTTATCAGCAAGTCAAGCATAACTCATGCAACTCGAGGCACGTCCGGACTGCCAAGTTAGCAGTCAGCCAATAACAAAGAGCCCTAATCGTCTTAGCGCAATGCGACACGCGTCCGAACTTTCCAGCTGCCGTCATTCGAGACCTCAAATGACCAGTTAGAGCCACCGACAAAAGCTGCCCGGTCGGCGAGCGATTAGCCGGCAGTCTCCGTATTGCGCATCCAGAGGTGTCGTGTGAGCGCTGTCGGCCAAAAACACAGCTCCCGCAGCGTGCCATTGTGTTTCGGCGGTGGCCGGCCGGACCGCCGTGTCGCGCGTTTGAAATTGTGGAGTTAAAAAACGACGCTCATTTGTTTGTGATCAGTCAAGCCGCCAACTGGCATCGATCAGAAATTAGCCTGCACAAAGCAAACATAAAGCAAGCTGTTGACAGTCAAACAATACCGCAGACAGTTGGTCGGGTGCTAAGCTTAGAGCTCATCCATCATACACTGCCGTGTAGAGAGAACAAACACGCTCTGGCTCAAGTGCCACTGCCCCCAAAGGGCGGTCTGTTTTCACACAAGCGGTACACGCTAAGAAAGCACTCATCTGCTTCATTTGCGGTTAGGTAAGTCGGCCGTCCGCTGACCGACTTCCTCCCACCACTTGTATCTGTCGCAACCGTTAAGCCCCGCGACCTCCGGACCTCGTGAGAGACCGACAGAAAGGTGCAATTAAAGCCGGGCAAAACGGTTAATTAAGCTTTAACCCCAACTATCTCCGTTCAAACATGGGCCGCACTATCGGACGGATTGTGATGGAGTCCGGTTCAGCCATGTGTGAATCGAGCGCCCTATCTATGACCCCGGGCAGACAGTCGCACCATCTCAGAGCCTCCCTCGTCCTGTCAATCAAGAGCAGCAAATTATTTTCCGAAATAGCCGGCACAAAAGGCGCTAACACGCTAGACCGGACATGTCCCTGCGGTGTGATGCAAATAAACGTCCAAATCCAGACCTATGCTAATTGGCTATGCGTCCATTTGTACGTATTATGGGTGCGAGAAAAGCTGCCAAATTAGCTACGCCCCGTTCAATACGAACACACACACCAACACCTGCCACCACCAAAATTCATATAGCTAAGCGGCTGAAAGCCGGCCGGCCACACCTAATTACAAGGGATTTTGTTTAGAGACCTCAACGACCTGCCCACCACCGGTGGTTTGAATTGAGACGCAGTAAAATAAGCTAAGACAGACGAGGGAGCGGTCGTTTCCGTTACGCCGCGCACCTGGTCGCATGTGGATCTTTGTTTTGCGTGGCGGCCGCCTAGCTGGTATCGATATCGGCCCGATCAAACAACCAAATCCCGACTTTAATCATCGTTCAATTGACAGGTCAATCGGTTCGCCGACATCTGTGGAATTCGGCACCTTAATTGGCCCCAGGGGCCCCTAGAGTGTGTCTTTGCGCAATTCTTAGCACCGCGTCAGCCGGGCCGCTCGTTAAGTGACCATAAAAGTGACAGCTACCGCCTCGATTTTTATGGCGCAAATGAGACCTAACGAGCTCTGTGGCATGCCGCCGCTAGGACGGCCGCTACAAAAGGGACAGGTGGGGGCTAGCTAGCGACCCTAGCTGGCTCGGTGTTTACGTGAGCACAATAAATTTCAAATCTCAATAAACAGAACAATGCAAACAAAAGCCTCTGCAAGCTGCTTGTTTGATAGCTCATTTATGTGTGTCTATTAAACGGTCCAGTCGAAGAGTGGGGGCGAACCCCATTAAAGTGGCAATGGGCCGAAAACGAGGATCGGTCGGACGTTTAGTTGGTGCAGGTATCGGTTTCTCTCTCATAATTGACTATTTCCCGGGCACCAAACCCCCCAAAAGCGCATCAGAGATCGATCTGTGCTGGCACCAAGAACGCTCAATTTGCCATCTCGGGTGCCCCGGTGGTGTATCTCTCAATGAGTAATTTAGCGATTGTGTTTGTGCCGCTAGTAAACAAGCGCTCAGCCGCAAATCGAATCCATGCATCTATCACGGGCCGCCCAAAGACCGCAGACGCCACGGTGCACTTGCAGCCAGATGGCTCACGCCCCTCTCGCCTTACAGGGTGCCAAAACCTATTCGACCCTCGCTGGAGACATATTATCCGCTAATCCGCGCGCATCAGTCAGGCGGGGGCCAGTCCTTACCTAACCCATCTGCATCAACAACACAAAAGCAAACCTTACCCAGCGTCTTGATAGCCAGCCCTCTCGGGCTTTCCAGAACTCTTCGGCCCCAGGCGCCACGTAAGCGTTCCAAATGGGATTCCGTTCCAGACACCAGCAGCGTGTTGGGTCGCATAGGAAGCCGACGAACTCCAGACTGTTCACGCTGTCGGCCAGCGCAGGGTTCCAGAAACAGCTGCCATTCTCCTCTTGGAAACTTTTGGAACAGACGACAGCCGTCCTTTGTGCGCTCGGAAGAGGAGGCAGCCGGGGCTGCGTCCGTCCGGTCGTTGCAACACGAACCGCCCGAGCACTGGGAAGTCATCGACACCGGCTTGTGCATGCTTAAAGCAAGCGGAGTTCAATTTGTAAGTTCACAGCGGAAAGGCGCAGCAAAAAAGGTTGGGGCAGGCAGAGGAGAGAGAAAGGTCGTAGATCAGTGGCAGCTAACCGCCCGTAATCGACTCGGTAGCACCGTCGCATAGGAACGCAAGCAAGCAAGCCCCGCCACCACTCCACTTGCCCAAAGTAGCACCTGTGCGCTCGGCCCGATTCCGACGGCCGCCAATCAAACACTCGCCCAGCGCCGCCGCCTACAGTGGTGTAGGCCGGCGCCCGCTGTCGTAGATCGACGTCTCTCGCCACGCCCACTCTACTGCGCGGCAAGTTTAAACCTACTGGCACCTTACAAGCCCGGAACACTAAACAGCTAACTACAGCGTTTCTAGCTCAAATTGGCATAGCTAAAGGTAAGAGTGCGGATTCCTCCACCCGCCAAGCATTATAAGTTTAATCATTGGTTTCAAGCTTAGCCTAGGATCATTTTCTAAAAAGCGGTAAGCAACGCAATTAATAGATAAGAAGCGGGAATCAGAGCAAAAGGCGGAATTCCCCTCTTACAGAACATTTTCGCCCAAATCCTCAAGTCAGCCGAAATGCTAGCCCATGACTGGAATGATGGTATGGGAGCCGCGGTTGGCAGAATGGAGTGGAAGCAAAGAAAAGTGAGAGCTGCTGAAAAAGAGGAGATATGAGAAAGCGGTGGGCAAAAAGCAATGGGAGGTCGGCGAGAGTTGGCAGTTAAGCTGCACCAGGTGCCACTTGAGAAACCGTCGATAGATCTATCCCGGGTTTCTTGCCACTGCAGAGCATCGACAGCCGGTCTTTAGTATAGCATTACAACAGGTGTTAGAGCTGCAGCGCCCCTCCTAGCCCCGGCAGTTACATAAATATCAGCTAATCTGCACAAAAGGCACCCCATCGTCTAAGCAAAAACAAGCCGAAATGCTATAGGGTTACCGAGTTCGCCACGTAGTCTGAACCTACAAGCGGGGGAGTCCGTTATCGGCTGCGATTGCATCTACGCACGACCATTAGCTTTGGGGTCCGCCGGTAAAAAACCTCTAATTTCGGGTGTCCATATACAAAGCTCGCACACCTGGCGCGCGCTCTGACATAAAAGGCCTCCAGATCTGGTGCAAGATAACATTTGGAGAAAGTTTACACCCCAGACAACAGATTGTTGAGGTGTCAAACCAGGTTAACTAATTCTTCAGCACCGTTTGAATTCGAACGCGACACTGGCCACAACAAGTCGGCGTTTATGGGTAAAAAAAGAAGAAACAGCAGTTAACAGTACCGGTGCCTAGCGTTGACGTCCGAGGTAGTAACAGCAGTTGCACAAACAAACAATCAAACAAAGCAATCGCTAAATCATTCAGTCCTCATCTGCGTCTTGACCTTTGGCCTCGCGCGGCTTCGGACCTCCAACCTGTTTGGCTACGATTATCTAAAAACAGCTCATGCATTAGAATACTGCCGCCGGGCAGATTACTGGAAGTAACTGCCAATCCTTAACTACTCGAGCCCACCAGAAACCAAACTTAGAATCATTAACACAGAGAAAAGACTGGTGATTGCTGCAGCAGCTTTGCGGCAGGTAAGACGTAAATTTGGGCTGATCTTTGAAAAGTACAACAAACCTATGAATCATGCGATTAACCAGTGTGCCCGGACATTTCTGCCAGATGTGTGCCTAAACTATAACTGGCGGCGGTAGATAATCACTATGCGTACGGATGCACAAATCACAGAAAACAGCTGTAGACTGAATTGGCTGACTCATGAGCTAGCAAGCTTATTCAGCCTAACGCCATTACTTGATAGAATAGTCGAATTAGTTAATGCTATTAAAAAGCTGGCCGGCTAATAAATTAAGCTCACTCAGTCATTAATCTGGCTTTACGAGCTACATTTTATTCTCAAGTCATATTACCTGGTCTACTCGAAGTACGGTCGTGGCTGCCGTCGGTGGCCAACTTCAGCGCCCACCATTTCAGCAAGA